>LOJH01005356.1:17475-34307 GCA_001685095.1 Ellobius talpinus | reverse complement strand
AATAAATAAATAAATAAATAAGTATTTTTTAAAAAAGATTTGCTATTTTATTTTTCCTTTCTGGAGTTTCACTCAGTAAAAATTTTGTTCCTTCATAGTCATATATTTCACTTATTTATTTGTTTGTTCAGTGTGTGTGTCCCGCTGGGCACATGTGGAGGCTAGCAGACAACTTGGGGGAGTCAGATCTCTGTCACTAGCATGCAAACCCCTGAAACACCAGCAGCTGCACCAGCTGCATCGTCATGTCAACCCCCATCCAGCTTTCTATCCTATTTGTAACTTTCCAATTTTGTCATAATTTAGACAAAAGAATCTATCTCAACAAAAAGAGGGCTATTTATTTCGATGTTATTATTTTTATTATATTTATTATAATTTATTTCTATTTTATTATGGTTGTCTTGTCTCACTCATGTTTTCTTCCCAGGGTTTTACATTTGTGGTTTTCTTCTGTATTTCTAAATCTCTGGGCTAACACATCTTCTTCTGCTGTTTCATTTCCCCCTCATTAGATTTCTCATCCCTGGTCCTTTTCTGACTTGTCTTTCTCCTCCCTTCAGGATGGGCTTGAAGCACATACAATGCCTACTGATCCACAAACATCCTTCTTGGTCTCTCAAAAGTTGATTGTCCAATGGGTGGGTTAGATGTCTACGCAAAGGTAGTTGAGCTGTGGCTTCCACATTCCATCAGACACTGATGGAGACCTTCCTTTCAGGACAGCTGTGCTGAGGGAAGCCACACTGAGAACAGAGAGGTTACGAGAGGCAGGAGCCTCTGGGGTAAAGGACTCAGGGCGGGTCCTGGGGTGAGGCTCTGCAGATAACCCCATGACCTTCGAGATGTGTTCCTTCTTAGGTGTGTCCTTAGGTGTGTGCTTGCTCTGGAGCAAAGTCACTCATGTCAATAAAGAGATGCTCTGTGTGCGCTGAGGGCCTCAGGGGTTCTCACCAACCATGAGGTTCCTTCCAGTCAGCATGCTGCTCAGAGGTCGCACAGTGCTGGCCCACCCACCACGTGCTCAACCAGCTCTGAGCACATAAAGTGACCCTGCCACTTTCATCAAGGCAAAGTAACCTGCTTTCCAGGTTTCCAGTTCCTGTACTTGGAATCTGTCAACAGGGCCCATCCCAGCACACACCCTCCTTGCTCTGGCTGGTCCCCTGGAAGTCACAGGGAAGGCCAGCCCTCCCTGCTGGAAGTTCCCCTCACTCACTTGCTGGCTAACTTCAGGCTCCACCTTGAAATCATTTCCTTTCTCCTGGTGGCCTGTGGTCAGTGCTGCTACCACTTTTCTACCTTTGCTATTGAAAGTATTGGAGAATCTTCAGGAAGCTAGAAGGGATGCAACTTGCTGTCCTGAGTCTGGATATACCAGAAGGTGCATAGGAAAACCCTGGAAGTGCAGGAGCCATCAAAGGGATCTAGGGAGGGGAGAGTAAGATGAAAAAGGTGTGACCCCATGCGGCCTGCAGGTGGTAACACTTCTGGTACCTTCTGCCAGGAGAAGAGGGTGTGTCCAGGGCCAGGGGCTGGGGGCAGGAAGGCAGGCAGGTCCTAATCCTCAAAATCCAGCAGGCAACTCCAGAGAAGGACTTTGTTCTGGGAGACATAGAAATGAGGAGGAGGAAATCGGGTTTGCGTTTTAGAAACTGCACTGCAAAGATAAGGTGGAGGAAGGCTTGGACCAGAGGTGGAAAAGAAAAGACCATTGTATCACAGAAAGCGGGAGTTCCTACTGGATACAGGGCAGAGTCAAGAATGACTCAGAGAGTTCTGGTTCAGGCAACTCGGAGGATTATGTTGCTATTCATCAGGAAGAGACTACAGGAAGAGAAGCAGGTTTGGAGGGACAGTGTGAGCCTAGGCTTGAACTTACTCCTTCTGACTTGCAAAAAATGGCAAAGGACTGACTAAGATAAATATGCTGCTCCAACATTTGGGTCTAGGGCTCAATAAATACAACACATTTGGGGATTAATCACGGGTGTGGTCATGACTGCAAGTATGGGTGAGATTGTCCTGGGAGCACATAGAGCAGACAAGGCTGGGTTCATGGACCCCATGCTATTTGCACACTGATGTAGCCATCTGTAGTCCCTTAGTAACTTTCTGTGTGTGGAGGAGGTGTGTGTGTGTGTGTGTGTGTGTGTGTGTGTGTGCGCGCGTGCGCGCGCGCAGTCTCCAGATATCAGGATTGGTTGCGTGCCTTCTATAATCACTCCTTCATATTATTTTCAGTACAGGATCTGTCACTGACCCTGGAGTTCACAGCTTCTGCTAGACTCACTGGCCAGAAAGTTGCCGGGATCCTCTTTCACTGTCCCTAGAGCTAGGGTTACAAGCATGTGCCACCGTGCATGATTCCTCTGGATCTGGGATCTGGACTCAGGTCGCCATGTTTGTGTAGCAAGCACTTTATCACTGAGCCATCTCCCCAGCCCAAATTCTTGAATAACTTTTGAGGTAGAAGCCCACATTTTCTGTGTGACTGGGTCCTGAAAATGATGTAGTCATTTCTAAGAGAAAGAGGGACAAAGCCACGCCTGAGAAAGGTTCACCACACAGGAAAGTCCAGAGGCTGTGACAGAACCCTCTGCCAAGGGGGAGAAGAGTGAAATGAGAGAGGCAATGGTCCTGTGGACAGCATGGCATGAAGAAGGGGCAGTGAGCTAGAAGGAGATCTGGGTGGCTTCCTCCAACACTATTTGGGGTACAAAAGTGATAAACAGCATGCGACATGAATATATAAAACCAGCTGCAAACACGAATTCTGGGGCTGAGATGGCTCCGTCAGTAGAGTTTTCAATGCAAGTGTGAGGACCTGAATCCCTGTCAGTCACAGAATAACCCAGGTATTGTAATCCCAGCATTGGGAAGAAAGAGACAGAGGATCCCTGAGACACACTGGCCAGCCGGACTCAGTCAGGGAGCTCCAGGTCAGTGAGAGACCCTGTCTTTGAAAACAAGATGAACAGCACCTGAGGGATGGCACATGAGACTGACTTCTGGCCTCCATGGGCACATGTACACCTGTGCACATACACCCCATCACACACAAGTACATCCCAAACACACGCACACACACATACACACTTACAGAGGAGTCATAGAGGGTGGAGAATTCCCAATTCTGCCCAGTGCCATCATTGTTGTGACCTCATCCCCTGCTGTCTGGACTCTGCAGCTCTTGACTCTCCCCATCCTTGTGCCCCGCGGGTCACAGTGATTGTGCTAGCACTTAAGTCTGATCATGTCAGGCCTCTGTCCAAACCCAGAGAAGGCTTGCTGTGCCAGAGCACACGTCTTTGCAGCCCGAGAGGACCAGTCATCTCTTTGCTCACTCAGCTTGCGCTCCACAGCCTCCGTGCTGGCACCATGCCCAGTCCTCCCCTGGCTGCACACTCTCGTTATAGGTGCCCTTACACACACACTCTCTTCCCCCTCTCCCCCAGCCTCTCTTGGACTCTGCTCAGATGTCCACCCCACTGGGCAGGCCATCTATACCACTCTGCTTGCTTTTTCTTGCAGCCCCATCACCACCTGACATCCGGTGTCATGCTTTTCTCTTTGTCTTACCACTTCTAGGGGAGGAGACACTTGGATTTGTTTATCTGCTTGGCTGGTCTTGTTGGAGAACAACAGCCCTGGGGGACATTAGGAGCTATTGGGGATCCTGTCTCCCAAGCCAAAAATTATGATATGCTGTCTAGGAGAGAGAAAGGGTATTCCCTTGTTTGTTTGTCTGTTTGGGAATGCATCCCATTGTTTCACAGAAGGATTTCAGACAGCTTACAAAGCACTCAGCTCGATGACATAAATTAGAAGCAGGTGGGAGGGGGGCTGTCCTTGCAGGCTCAAGCTATAAAGCGGAGCCAAGGATGGGACTAATACAAAATAAACATCCCATAAACTTTGATCCATTCATGAGGGGTGGGCCACAAATTTGACTCTACTATTTCTTACTGCCCGTGCCAGGATGTAAGATGATCCTCCTCGTGACTCCCAGGATCCTCGAGATTAAAGCAGACCACCAGCTCAGGACAGACAGCCACATTCCTGAAGCCTGGAAAACAAACGGAGCAGCATCTCCCTGATCCCTCCCAGAGGGGACAGGGGCTCTGTGGGGAGGGCTCACAGGCATCTCCGAGCTTGGCTTCTTATGTTTCCCAGCCAAGCATCTGAGAGTCCATTATCTGGGAGACCAGAGACAGGGTTCAGTCCAGCCACACACGTTTTAGCAGGTGGTGGACAGTGCGATCTAAAGAACCCTGGAGCTACACTTCCCGAACGTCCTAGGCCAAGCTTTAGGAGAGAGCAGGGGACAAAAGGGTCTCATGATCAGTGCTTCAACTGAGGATATTCTAGGTGACAAAGCTTCATGTGATCCCAAGAGCCATACAGGAGGCCCTAGGGAGTCATGTCCTCTCTCTGAGAATGTTCATCTTCCTAGAATGAAATGAAGCATGGGTAGATGTGTGTGTGTGTGCACATCTGTGTGCACACACATAGACGTCAGAAGTCACTGTCAGCTGTCTTCCTCTGTTGATCCCTGTCTTATTTTTAGTGTTTTGTTTGTTCATTTGAGATGGTCTCATTATGTAGCCCTGGCTGACCTGAAACTTATGTAGACCAGGCTGGCCTCAAACTCACAGAGACAACCTGCCTCTGCCTCCTGATGCTGGGATTAGAGGTGTGCTCCACCACATCCAACTTCCATCTAATTTTTGACACGGGGTCTCTCAGTAAACCTGGAGTTTACCAGTTCAGCTAGATGGTTAGCCAGTGAACTTCAGAGACCTGCCTCTTCTCCAGGACTGGGGCTAAGACACTCACCACCAAGCCCAAGTTGTTTTGTTTTTTTTAATCTGTCTTGATTTCTTTTTTGTTAGTGCTGGCGATCAAAATGCAGGCCCTCATGCTTGCACAGTAGGCTCTTTACTAACTGTGCCCTCATCCCAGGCTCAGCACAGCCGTAGCCTGGGAATAATTTAGAACCAACCCAGCCAAATACCTGCGTACTGTGTATGTGTGTGTTTAAGTGTCAGTAAAGTCATCTTCCTGTTCTTTCCAAGATAAACCATTTGTGAAACACACACCAGGCTAACTATGAGGAAACCCGTGTGCAATGAAGGACTGTCTTGACCGTCTTTAATTGCTGAGTGACAGTTACCGGCAGTGACAGCTAGCTGAGAGCTCGCTTGCTCTGAAGTCTCTTTTCAGGCAGTGAAGACAGTAAGACCAGCTGCGTCCCGAGGTTCCCTACTTCCCCAGAAAATCCGGACTGCATGACTGGAGCCACACTGAGCAGACCTGGCTCCCATCCCCACCCCTGATAGGGATCCCTGCTGTCTCCATGCTCTCCTGGGGTGCTGAAACTCCCCGAGATAACAAAGTGCCCCTCCTCTGAGGTTCCGGGAAGGAAAGCATAAAGCTTTTCTTTCTCCTCCTCCTTCTTAGCTGTTTGAGACATGGTTTTACTTTATAACCTAAGCTGTCCTAACAGCGATCTTCCATCCTAAGTGCCCCGCACCGTGTGTAATGTATGTGCACATGAGTGTGCAGGTGTCTATGTCTGTGTATGGACACATACACATAGGAGGCCATGGGGAGTCCTGCTCTATTACTGTCCACTTTACTCCCCTGAGACAGGGTCTCTCACTGAGCCTGAAGCTATGCTGACGACTGGGAAGCCCTGGCAATTCTCCCGTCCTCTGCCTCCAACAGCCCTGGGTTTCAGGGAGCACACACGACCATTGCCTACCTTTTTACATGGCTGCTGGGGATCAAACTCAGGACTTCATGGTTGCACAGCAAGTGCTCTTACCTACTCAGCCACCTCCCAGGCCCCTAAATTCTTCTTGAGCCATATTAAAGCAGCTGGTGTGGTCCACCAATACTGAGCACCTTCAAAGACTAAAGCAATTCAAAGACGTTCGTGCCGTTCATCCTCCTTGCTATCTACTGCTTCCCTGGCTTTGCAGATCCTACTCAGCTGACCTCCACCTCCTCTTCCAGCCCTGGTCCATAGAAACACAGTTCACCCTTGCACAGGCCCTAGCCTCCTGCACCAGCCGCTCTGACTGACCCCTGTCTCCTTCGTCTTACTCTCCAGCTTGCTCCTTAGGGTTAGTCATCATCCCTCACATCAGCCGAGTGGAAGATCACCTTCCATCTGCCTCACAACCACAATGAGGTAGGCAGTGGGAGGCTAATTATCATCTCAATTTTACAAATAAATAAACAGGCTCAGAATCGCCCCATGGTTTTCCCACAAGCACGCCATAGTGAATGTCCAGGCAGGAAGTACAGCTCTATTCTCCAAGCTCTGGAACTCTGTTACACACATCCTGATCCCCACAAGCAGCCCTCTGACGCAGGAGGGGCAACTGTATGAGGAGACCTACAGAGCACACAATCCTAGGTGTGTGCGTAGAGGCACAAAGCAAACGGGGGAGGGGCCCTGGAACCTTATTGTGGTCTTACCCCATGATACGGAGGAACCCAAGTTTCTCCATTCATCTCTTCACTTTACAAGTGGGGAAACTGAGGCTCAGAGAGGAGAAAGGCTCATTTGTTGAATGCTCAGCCTATGATTAGAGTTGGCCACCAGTTCCTAGATGAGGGACGGGGTGACAGTCTCCCTCAACCATGCATACTCGTGTTTGCCTCCCACCTCCATCTTCTGTCTGTCTAAGCCTCCTAGGAGGAATACAGGACAGAGCAGAACCATCTTGGGCTCCACTTTGGCAGCTGACCCCCCCCCACATACACACTGTCTTTGAAGCCCAAGAGATTATCCTCAGGGTCTACCACGACCAGTATGAACTTCTGGGTCTTTCTAGCCTCAATACCCATTCCAGAATGCCAGGACTTCTCGCTGGAGATGTAAGCTGGGTCTGCATGAGATGGGATCCCATGGAAGGCAGTGTTGATGGGGGTGGGTGCTGAGTTGCAGTGGGGCTGGGGGCAGGAAGATCTCCTCGAAGAAGGCAGGGAATCAGAGGCACTGAGAAGGAGGGCCAGGAGGCCCAGGCCAAGGAGAGGACTGATTGCAGGGAAGGGTGGAAGTTCACTTGCGCTCCATGTGACTTAGCCCAGCCAAAGGCTTGTTGTCCAAAAGGGTCCGACCCCTTCTTTCTCCAGAGAGGAAAAAAACACAATCCAAATGTTAACTTGACCTGACCCAGAGCAATTTGTGCCAAATGAATTTCCCTGCAGGATCTCATTGCTTTTCCACAGGAATTGAACCCAAGGTTTCATGCACACTAGGCAAACACTCCATCCGAGTTCCATCCCCAGCCCTTGTTTCCCGTTAGGGAGTCAGCAGTGTTCAGCCTCAGATGTCAGTATTTCCTGTGCAGTACTAAACTAATTTATATAGCGATTCTAAAAACTGCATTTCACCCACTAAACAAACACCTACTGGGTCTCCTATGCAGCAGGCTGTAGTCTCTCATGCCCTGGAGTGTTTGGGGACAAGTTTTCTACCAGGCCTTGACCCTCCACTGTGCCCACTGTGGGGCTCCATCAGCACCATGAGTGGAGACTGTGGGAGTCGAGGAGGAGGGAGCACCAAAGAGCCAGAGAGAGCTGTAAAGTCAGGAGTAATAGCCGGAGAAGTTCCTCTCGGTCATTAAAGAAGACCTTAATTAAGGTCCCTGAAATAGATACTCAAAACAAGCAGCTGTGGGAACCAGATCGGCAGGGGATAGCACAACCGCCCAGAGGTGCTGGGTGTTAGCTGGCTCCTCACCTGTCATTAGAGAGTGGGAAATCGCCCCACATCAAAGCCAGCCAGGAAGGAATGTGACAAGTGCCATTCACCTTTAAAACAGTGTTGAAAATGAACGCCAGAACCTGCCAACCATTGTGTGCGAAAACTCCTGAGGCAGAAGGACAATCTCCAGAGAGCAGCAAGGTGTGTCCAGCCAGGAAGCAGAGTCGGATGCCTAGAACTGGGAACTGAGTCCGCCTTGCTTGTGGCCTGCTTGACTTGGATACGCTTCTCCTGACCTTTGACTTCCCCTCTCCAGTTGACCGGAACTGAGGCCCTACTTCCTACCACCCCATCACCCTCTGCCATCGCTTTGGGTCCAAAGCATGGCCATGGTGACAGAGAAGCTCAGGGCAAAAGCAGGAGGATGGAGAGAACCAAAGAGATTCAGAAGACTGTCTCAGCTACGTTAGCTTCGAGAAGGTTCTGAAATACTACAGCATCTTAAATACCTTTCCTTTATCCTTCTTCTCCAAATCGAGTACAGAGAACCCAGCTTACAACCTTGAATCCTTTGAGCAAGTTCAAGTTCATTCTTTCAGAAGCCAGCATGAAGGAGCCCATCATGGCTTTCAGTCCAGGAGAATACTGAGGGCCAGTGGGGCAGTGGGGCGGGCAGGTCTCTTGTGTTGATCTCTGAAGACACATTTCAACCCTGTGTTGTTTCATCCTGACCAGACATCAGCCATCACAGCTGGAGGAGAGGAGTCATGGGAGGCTGCGAGGTTGGGAGGCTAGGATGAACCCCCACCCAGGTTGGCCCTGCTTCACATTGCACCAAGAGCCAGAGAAGCTCTGGGATCCAGGTGGACTAAAGCGGTCAGAAGAGGCTTCTGGGTGGAGACACCAGGGGAGCTGAACCTTGAGGATGGACAGGAATCGGCACAGAGCAAAGAAGGGACACCCTTTGCAGTGTCAGCTGTATCTTTCCTGCCTTGGCTGGTAGCTAGGGCAGGGGACACAGCTTGAATGTTCTAACCAAACTCATGTTGAAATCTAATCTCCATAGTGACTGTTAAGAGGCAGGACCAGGTGGGGCCTTTACAAGGTGGTGAGTTCATAAGGGCTTCCCCTCGCCAACGGTTAATCCACTCAGAGATTGATGGGCTACCAAGGCACCGGAGAGTGCATCTGTTACCAGGGAAGTTTGCTTCCATCTCTTGGATGAGTCCCTCTCCTCCCCCATGATGCTCTGTGCCACTCCAGGACTTTGCAGAGGTCCCATCAGCAATAAGGCTCTCAGAAGAGACATCTCCCCTACAACTTTGGACCTCCCAATCTCCACAACCATGAGCTGAAAAAACCTTCTGTTCTTTATAAGTTATATAGTTCCTAGTATTTTGTTACAGCAAGAAACAAGAACTAAGACAAGGGCCACATGTTCTTGACTGTATTAGATGAGTATCCACATGACCCTAATAGCCAAAGGGTGCTGGGAGGTGGGGAGCGTACAAGATGAAGTTAGTATCCAAAACCCCAATAGGTACTCCATTTGGGGTTTGAGTGGCTGTCTTGTTTTCAGTAAAAGCTTCTCACACTCTGAACCACAACCCCAGGTGGGGGTCAAAAATAAAATAACTTGACTAAAAAGTATCTGATCACATGACAACTAAAAATTAATTTAAGCTCCAATGCATAATGAATCCTGGGTGTTTTTGCAGTACTCACCTGTGTTGTATTACACGACCTCACAGCAGCCTGGACTCTGAACACGCTTGCATGAACTTTCTGATGTGCATACAACCATACCAGGCAATGCTGACAAGTGCTGCCTTTAGCACCACGGCTCAGAGTCAATACTACTGCCCACGAACTGTGGAGTTTTTTTTACTGTGCCAAGGTTTCTGCTCTTATAGAAACATAATGGCTTCATTACAAAAAAGAAAGATCTTTGCTATTTTTCTATCACCATCCCTCCACATATATCAAATCAGGGTACCTTTCTATTTTATTGTTTTAAGCATGAAAATTTACTTTTTGTCCTTAAAATGGTAGAATTATACATATAACCAAAAAGTTGCAAAATAAATTTCTTCATGACTTGTCAACAGCACTTTCGATTTTTTACCTGTTTACTAAGTGTTCATGTATGTGCGTTGAGTAAGCCACAAGTCAATGCCAGGTGTCTTCTGCAATTGTTCTCCTCATTTGTTAAGACAGGGTCTCTCACTGAACCTGGAGTCCATGAGTTTGGCTAGGCTAGCTGGTCAGCAGATCCCAGGGAAGGCATGCTGCTATGCCCAGCCATTTTCACATGGGTGCTCAAGATTGAACTCTGCTCTTTGAGTTTGTGCGGCAAGTGCTTTGCCAACTGAGCCATCTCCCCAGCCTCCTATATGACCTGCAATTTCATTTCTTTTATGTGTATGAATGTTTTGTCTGCATGTATGTATAAGTACAATGTATATGTCTGGTGTCTGGGGCAGTCAGAAGAGGGCATTGAATGCTCTGGAACTGGAGTTTCAGGTAGGTGTGAGTCTCTCCACAAGAACAAGTTTTCTTTACTGCTGAGCCATCTCCCCAGCTCCTACCTGTCCTATAAACCAATATACCCAGAGTCGTAACAACTTTCTAAGTGTGTAAAAATGCGAGGGGAAAAGGAGACAGTGAGTGGACAAAGCTTAAGTACTGCTGTGCTGGACGGGTCCAAGGAGCCAGGACCGCAGGCATCTATCTAGGCATTAGGCTGAAAGGGCCTCCTGGCCTCCTGTCTTTCTCATGGCTTGCTCACTGGGATTCCTTGTAGCCTGTGAACCAGGCTAGTCTCCTCTGCATTATTCATACAGAAAATCCAGAATGATTTGGCTACAAAGTTCAGGCAAAAAGTTTTCCCATAGGGAAACTTGGTTTGAAGCACTCACTAAGAGTTAAGGATGAGCCGGGCAGTGGTGGCCCACGCCTTTAAACCCAGCACTCGAGAGGCAGAGGCAGGCGGATCTCTGTGAGTTCGAGACAAGTCTGGTCTACAGATCTAGTTCCAGGACAGCCAGAGCTGTTACAGAGAAACCCTGACTCTAAAAACAAACAAACAAGCAGACAGACAGAAAATAGTTAAGGATGGTCTTTGACTCCTTTGCCCGTCTTTGACTCCTTTGCCCACAAGTCTTTACCCTGGAGTGAGGAGTGATAGGCTGGCTCTGTGGCTAAACCTGTGCAACAGCTAAGGAGTTCTGGGGGACAGACCTCATTGTTTCTGCTTAGTAAACTGATTAAGCCAAGGGGGGCACCATTCATAAAAGAAGGAGAACCCAATTGGATGGAAAAGACAGAATTTAGGTAAAACAGTCCAGGAATCAAGCCCTACCTAACTTCTTGACCATCACTAGAATGCACCAAACTTTGGGTTTGATCCCTAGCAATCCACTGAAATCTGTCATAAGTCAGCCCACATTTCCCTTTAGCATTTCAGTAATAAAATGACTTTGGAAATTCATGCTTTAAAAACTAAAATCCCTCCACACCTGTGTGTCATGGTAGAATTGAGAAAGTCGGGCCTACTATCTGCACCATACTAAAAACCATGGTTGTTACTATAGTAACAGAATCTCTAGGATCCAGCACTGGCCTCCCAGGTCCTTTGGATTGAACTGTGTAGTTCCCATATAGTCCTATGAGGTGCTGTCAATCATTTCCACAACTGAGAAAACTATGAAGCAAAGACTACAAGACCCACATCATTTGGCAAAGAAGCAATAGGGTTTGGGATTTGAAGTCCTGTGCCTGCTCTCTGCATACCTGCACATCCTCATTGGTCTTCCCGACTGACCTCACCAACATTCTCAGAGGGGAGCTTTCTCCATAGCCAGACATACCAGAATCTAACATGAAAAAGAAATCAACCTTCACAATGATCAATCACATGCATGTCTGAGATGCTGTGAGTCAGCATGTATAAAACAAAGCTTGGCACCGTAATAGAATAAATCAAGGGGCTCTTTTTCCAAATCCTACATGTGGACCCAGTGCCTGTCAAAAGGTTGAGCGAGCTTTCCAGGAAAACCAAGGTCATGTGATTCCTACCAGATTCATAAGGAAGCTATGACATCCTAGAAAAGCCTTTGTAGAGGGTGAGGGGGGCATTAGGTACTAGACACAAGTCAGGTGGTGTCACAATGGAGAGTGAGATGGGGGTGCTGTTTCCCAGCAACCCCAGTGACCCTGAGTGTGTCTGTAGGAGAGTCTGTCAGGCAATGAATGGGCAGCGTTATCATGCTGCTTGCTCTCAAGTAGGCATCACAGCCTAAGTACACTCTTGGGATCATAGTACCTCGGAGCGATTTACAAAATGTACAGAGATAGAGACCAAAAGCCTTTGGCCATGCTGATATTACCGTTGTCACCTACCCTGTGGCTGCCAGCCTCATTGGGTAAATCGGAACAATTCTTCAAACTTCAAGACTTCTAACTTCCCAAGAGTAAAAACCTCTGACGAGGAGAGGGGGTCAGGGGGCATTCAGCCATCGTCACACAGCAGACAGTGTTCTAACTGCACCACAGACTAGAAGATTTTGTGGGGGACAGTGGATGGAGCTGGGACAGTGCATTGCGACAAGCTTTCTGGCAAAGACTCCAAAAACCTACCTGGCAAGTGGAAATTCCAGTCCCATCCTGGAAGAATGGGGCTTGTAGGTGATTAGCTCACTTGTTTTAACTATCCTGAAGTTTCCCCAATCCCCAAATCACAGCTGGGTAGTTCCCCAGCTAGGTGAGTGTGGACCAGAGGGTGTTAGTGATGGGTGGAGGCTCCAGCCTTTCTCTGATGGAGAAAGTCACCTATGACCTCACAGGATAAAAGGAATCAACCTAGTCCCTACCTAACTGTTATTACAACAATTACCAAGACCCATTGTCTCCCTTCAGGAAACGTCCTCTTTCAAGTTACAAGGCCCTGGTGTCCCCTGGTTCATGGGAGATTTCAATCATTACTGGGTGCCCTGGGCAACTTATTAATTTGTTTTTTCCCACATGGACTAGTGGATCCTGTTGAAAGGGCTGCAACTTTGCAAGGAACTCATAGAGGGCCACTGCAAGGGGCACTCGGGAAGCAAAAGCATGTACATACAAGGATGTGGAAGTCCTCTGAGGGAGCACACATACGGGTGCATATGTGTATGTGTGTGTCCCAAGGCAATGCATGTGTGCATGGGCGTGTGGGTAGTCTTCTTGTTCCAGCCCCCTCATCTCCGTCCCTGGCTTAGCCTGGTGTGAAGCATGGTGACGTCAAGAGGTGTGGCTGGCTTTGATCCTGCTCAGTGTCCCTACTCATGAGCAACAGGAGGAGGAAAGGAGGACTAGGGGAAGGTTTTCCTAATTTTTTTCTTGTTAGGTGACTCACTCCTGCCACACCCCAGCTGCAGAAGCTTCCAAACGCCTGGGTTGAGACTCCAGGGCATGCAGGGACCCCATTTCCTTCTAGAAGTTCACTCAGGAAAGGAATCTTCCCACCCAAGGCTCCCCCCCGAGATTCTCCCCCTGCTTGGAGGAGAATCTCTGCTCACATATCCCAGCCACCCTGAGATTGCCTTCACTACCTTCAGCCAATGGGGGAAAATGGTGACAATGAATTCTTGAGGAAAGACTGTCACACACAGAAGTTTTAGACTCATCTGTGGCATCCACAAGTTCTGTTCCTCTTATAGAAGGGATCAGGACATCTCACTAAGGCAGATGTCCCACATGGCTGGCCAGACAGACAGAGTCCATTATCCCCATTCTGGAAGACATGGGGGTGAGTGCCGATAATCTTAGCACTAGGGAGGCAGAGACAGGCAGATCTTTGAGACTCCCTAGGCCAGCCAGGCCAGCCTAGCTTAACTGGTGAGCCGCAGTGAGAGGCTCTGTCTCAAAACCTAAGTGGATATCTCTTCAGGGATGACAGTCAATGTTGACTTCTGGCCTCTATACACAATGACATACATGGATAAACACCAAAATACCTGAATTTTTTTTAAATGGACCACTGAGCCAGGTATGGTGGTACACTTCTTTAATCTCAGCACTTGGAAGGTAAAGGTAGGTGTAACTCTGCAAGTTTAAAGCCTTCCTGGTCTGCATAACAGGATCCAGGATATCTAGGGCTACAAAGGAAGACCCTATTTCAAAACAACAATAAATCAATGGAGCTTTTCGTATGTTTTGAAGGTTCAGATACACTGTGTGTGTCATTTAAGTTTTGTGCTCACACCAAGAGATTGCCATGAAAATAACACCGATTTTCTAGACGAGAAGAGCAAGTCCCAGAGAGGCATGTGCTCATTCAGGTTTGCAGTAAAAAGGGCCAGGATTCGAGGCCAGAAGGCCCAGGCCTGCTCTCTACACTTTGTCACTGAGATCCCTATTCACCATGTCTCCTCCAAGGCAAACGGCTCATTCAGACCCCTGCCTGGAGTGGGCATGGTATCACTGTGTGGCCCTCTCGGGAGCCACCACAGACCATGAGCTATGGAGAACGGTGGTGTGGCTGTCTGGCAAAGTGTTTGTCTTCAGTGGACGTCTGTGCCAGCGCTGAAGCAGGCTGACAGGAAGCCTACCCTCTTCTGCTCAATGACACTCCTCACAACACCTTTGAGTTGATTAAAAGTGACAGTTCTCAACCTGTGGGTCACAACCCCATTGTGGGAGGTCAAAGGGCCCTTTCATAGGAGTCGCTCAAGACCATCAGAAAACACAGATACTTACATTATGATTCGTAACAGTAGCAAAATTACAGTTATGAAGTAGCAACAAAAATAATTTTATGGTTGTGGGTTACCATATCATGAGAAACCCGATTAAAGAGCACTAGGGTAGTTGAGAATCACTGTTTTAAAAGGGCGAAAAGAAACTGTTATCTACTGTCTTGGGATCACCTGGCTTCCTGGAGAGTTGAGGCCAACAGTTGCTGACATACCTAGACCAAGCCTTCAACCTCTTCCCATGTGGATTCTGGAAGTTTCTGTCTCTTTCAGGTGTGAAGGGTGATCCTGTCTCAGATCTGAGGGTGGTGGCAATGGAGAGGTAAGGGTTGAAAGACAGACTCAGCAAGGAAGATGGGATAGGAGACACAGAGAGGAAAGAGAGCATGCTGGGGAATGTAGAGAGGTCGCTGGGGGAGACTAGGAAGCAGGTGTTCAGAATCAAGACGGAAAAGATCGAGATGGAGGCAGGCGGTGGGGAAGGGAAGGAAAGGCAAAGAGCAAGAGGGAAGGAAAGCAGATGAAGAAGTAACAGCAGCCCTAGGAAGGAAGCATGGCCATGGAGGGATTGGAAGTGTGACTGACTTCGTGGGTCAGGGCTTGTTCTCAGCACAGCTGCCCCTGTCTGTGCTCAGATGAAAGCAGGAAAGAGCCAGTGAGGAGAGATGAAGATGGAAAATGGCCTCAGGAAGACAGAGGTGCAGGAGTGAGAGGAAGGGGGGGAAGGGAGAAGGGAAGATCCACTCTAGGCTGCTCTGAAGTGCCCATGGGAAGATGGAGGAGCTGGAGGCACTGAAGGTCCCAGAACAAAACTTCCCATGGCAGCTCCTCCCTGCACAAGGCCCCAAGTATCAGCACTGTGGAAACACTCAAGATTCTTCAGCCCTCTCTACGAATGGGGAAAGTGAGTGAGGCTCCCAGAGGCAGCCTGTCTTCCAGTGTCAGGGGGCCGAGGACAACCATGAAGCTGACCTGAGCCCTGACCATGGGCCACTGAGAGTTCCATCCATGCATAAGGACAGAAGATCGTGAGAAACATAAGTGTGGAAGCCAGACAGTGGTCCACTGGCCTGACCCCACCCCCTGCCTCCTGACACCTTCCACAGGGCGTTCATAGGCAAAGGGAGGCTGGTACAGGGAGCCCTGTAGGCTGAGGTGGCCAAGGAGGAGCCAGGGCACAGGCCTCCCTTGCAATAGCAGTTGCGAAATGCTAGTATCATTAGGAAAATGTGAACGCAGGAACATCTGCTTGTGGGAACTAATAGTTTTTAATGAAGGTAATCGGCTTGGTTAAATCAAATTATTAGCTTGGACAATAGATGTGTAAACAGGAGCTTAATGAATCTGTCGGTTGTTCTTGCCTGCTGAAAACCCTCACAGTCGTCATCTAGCCTGGAGAACACATGCAGGCTGCCCTTCCTGGGTTGGGCAACATCCAGCCTTCTCCATCACACAGACAGACACACAAACACAGATGCAAACAGGCTGGGAGCTCCCTCAGGCAGAGAATGTATCTCTTCCATCGGCCCCAGATCCTAAAGGGTGGAGCACTTCTGTTACCTGTGTTTTGCTCTCTCTTCTTAGATTCTCTTTGCCTGGCTATAGTTCAGGACTCTCAGGCTTTGAGAAATACAAGACCAAGGGAAGATAAGTTACGGTGGAGATGGAGGGGGGTTAAGGCACTGGGTTGCCTGCTCTGGCATTTTTGCTTTGGGGATCATCCTTAACACCAGGACACTTCATGCGGTTATTTCCCCTTCTTTATAGTTTAGAAGGGCTGGACCACACGACTAGTAGGAGATGTAAAGTTCATGGAAGTCGAAGAGGATGTAGGAGAGGATATTCATAAATAGGGCATCAGGAGGGCTGGGGAGATGGTGGCAAAATGTGTGTGTGCAAGAATTGGGGGCCTGAATTCAACTTCTAGCACATAAGTGGGGGGGAAACACAGAGATGGTGACATGCATCTGTTCCCAGTGCTAGGAAGATGGAGGCAGGAGGATGCCGAGGGCTTGCTAACCAGCCAGTCTTGCTGAATTGGTAAGCTCTAGGTTCAGTGAGAAAATCTCTTTAAAAGTAAGATGCAGAATGATGTAGGAAGGTATCTAATGTCAACCTCTGACATGCTTGCATACAAGCATGTACATGCACACACACACACACACACACACACACACGTAAACATAAAGAAATGGGGGAACCAGAGCTCAGTGTTCATGATGGGGCTCTTCATGTGTCTCCCATCTCCAGAGATACATTGGGAATTGTGGCGAAGAAATCTTAAGATTAGTTCATGAGAGGGCTCCTCTCCATCTCCCTCTTTCTCCTCTCTCTCTTTCTCTCTCTCTCTCTCTCTCTCTCTCTCTCTCACACACACA
>LOJH01005356.1:0-17394 GCA_001685095.1 Ellobius talpinus | reverse complement strand
CACACACACACACACACACACACACACACATCCTTGCACAGGTTCTGGAATCAGACAGCCAGGCACTCACACTATGTTGGGGGCAGGGATGCTAGTCTTATATTTCTGTGAATATTCACGAAGCCCATGCCAGGACTTGGTTGAGGGCCAAGTAGGGGCTGAGCAAGCAGCAAGCAGACACTCCTAGGAGACAGTTTACCCTCACCATTCACCAAGATACCATCGTGGGTACTCTACAAGCATAGCTGCTGGCTGGGGCAGCTGCAAAGGGCGATGCTGTGGTCTCTCACCTGGGGCTGGTGGTTGGCAATATTAGTCAGACAGACAGAGGGAGGGAGCGTGTGCTGAAACCACCTCAGGCTCTGGCCAGCTTCTCCTGGCAAACAGATCAGCCTAAGAGGCTCCCAAGGCCCTTTCCAGACAGAGCTGGGGAGGGATGAAGAGAGTGAGATGCCAGCTCTTACCATGGGACAATGGAGGAGACAAGATGGGATCCTGAGCCCTCAGCTAATAGCAAAGACTGGCCCCACCATCCAGCAACTTGGGCTTCAGGAGAATCACACTTCCTACACTCCGGCTCTTGTGGGTTAGCCACTACTGAGAGACATCAGTCAGAGGCAGAGGGGTGGGGAGGCGATGGGAAGCAGACTAACAATGTATAAGCAGAGTCTCTGGCTGAAGTGCACCAGGTCAAGTCTGGAGGAGTGGAGAGCACTGTGCAGCAGAGACGTAGTATGTCAACATACCTGAGTCAAGTCGACAGATGGGGTACCAAGACACGGAGTGTGAGGAGTATAGCCTGCATCAAGAGATTTTGTCAGGGCACCTGACCAAGTGTGATAGAGATCTTTGGCTAGTCTAGAGTTCCTTTCCAGAAGGACTAGTTCTCCGTGCAAATTGAGTCTGGTGATACATAAACAGGATCCTGAAAAATTGACCTGACACTGGACCCAGCCCTAGGACACAGGTTACCACCGGGGTGGAAGAGTCAGTTCCGAAGATGGAAAAGAGAGGCCTCCTTGGCTTCGGTAATAGATGGTTCCGCTTTCTGCCGAACCCTCCTCACATACTGTACATTCCTCTCCTAGCACAGTGTGTAGTAATTAAATATGTACTTCCTTCCCTAGCTAATGAGCTGCTTCGGTGCTGGGAAGGCATGCCTGACTCAGAGCAGGTGTTCAAGATTTGTTGTGATGATTGATGGATGAATAATAGATGAATGGCAGGCAGATAGGTGGATAGATGGATAGATAGCAGATAGATGGATGGGCAAATAGATGGCAAATGGATAGATGGCTGACAGAGAGATAGATGGTGGATAAATGAATGGATGGCGGAGAGATGAATAGATAATGAACAGATGGCAAATGGAAGGATCAACTGACAGACAGCAGATGGATAGATAGATGGATAACAGAAATTAGATAGTGAATGGATGGCAGAGAGATGAATGAGTGAAGTGGATAGACAGATGGATGGATGGCAGAGAGATGAATGGGTGAAGTGAGTAGATAGATGGACTGATGGCAGAGAGATGAATGGGTGAAGTAGGTAGATAGATGGACGGATGGCAGAGAGATGAATGGGTGAAGTGGGTAGATAGATGGACGGATGGCAGAGAGATGAATGGGTGAAGTGGGTAGATAGATGGACGGATGGCAGAGAGATGAATGGGTGAAGTGGGTAGATGGACGGATGGCAGAGAGATGAATGGGTGAAGTGGGTAGATAGATGGACAGATGGCAGAGAGATGAATGGGTGAAGTGGGTAGATAGATGGACGGATGGCAGAGAGACAGATGGCGATGGGTGGTAAGGTGGAAGATGATGGATAGACAGATAACAGATATGGGTGGCAGATATATAGGTGGCAGATTGATGGACTGATAAATGGGTGAGTGGGGGGCTGGAAGAAAGACATATATGTACAGGTGGGAGGACAGGATGGCAAGCATGTGAATGAATACACCATTCCTATCTCTTAACTTCCCTCTGGCTAACATGCTGTTCACCTTCCCGAGTTGGGACTGGATCCGTCTTCCTCTATTCTACTTCCATGCAATTAATTCAAATCTCTACACTTGAATCTTCTCCTAGGCTTGAAAAATGTCATTCTTAGAAGTGATTTAGGGACCAAGACCTATGTTTTCATACCCACCCTAAACCCCTACTCAGGACTGTAGTTGTATCAGAATCTCCCGCAGTCCCACTGGCCTGGGAACAAAGACAAAGTTCAGAGTTGACTCTAGTTAAGAATGCAGGCATTTCCAAGGGGCAAAGAGGCTGGGTCCCCTTTACCACCCAGTCCTAACTCTCCAAGGGGCCAGGAAAAGGTGATTCTAAGAAGACAGACCATCCCCAACCTCAGACCCAAATGACTGGGAGGCTGAACTTCAACTAATAAGTAGAATCATGAACTACAGTTACCCTTTCTTTGCAGCTAACCCAGCCCCAAGCCCAAGCCTAACCTAGCAACAATGGCAAACACTTAGATAGCAATTACCAAGTGCCAGGCATGGTTCCAAGGCATGAAACATATTAACTCATTGAAACTTTACAACCCGTCTTACATGTTGCACATTCCTCCACCAGCACACTGTGTGAGGGTTGTTGTTATGTTCATATTGCAAATAAGGAAACACAGAGAGCTGTTACATAAGTTGTTCAAGGTCAACAGGTAATTGGTGGCCAGAGCATGATTTAAACCTAGAAATCCCAGATCCTGAGGCTTTGCTCTCAAGCATCGATCATCCTGCCAAGGCTGTCAGCTCTGACCTGAATTCAAGCCCCAGCCTAGCCAGGCCTCCCCAGAGAGCCCCTGCTCCTTTCCCAAATGTCAGCAGCCCCACCTCAGTTTACCCTTTATGTTCTAACCTTGACAGTAATAGAATCTTCTAGAGACAAATTCTTTGGACAGAAATATAAGAGATAAAGGGACAAAGTCAACACTGGAAGCAAACAAAGGACATCTGTATGGGAACTTTAAGCAGGACCATTAATAAGGTTTCTGCAGCCATTAAGAAAGACATGCACTCTCCTTCCCAACACTTTAGAATCATGATAAGCAGAGATGAACTTGTCTAACTTCATTTCGGTTTGAGTAAATCAACTGTAAGGTACAGTTCTGAGACATTGGGGGGTGTCATTTACTAACAGACTGAGTATCAGAGGACACCAGGGAATGGATGCAAGATTATCACCATGCCGTAAGGATGCGCCCATGACAATGACATAAAGTGGATTCCTGTTTGTCGTAGTCCTGCCAAAGAAAATCACCAAAGTATGGATTTAGTGAGTACTCTGTCATTGTTTCTGGGGAAATACTGGAGCAAGTTCCTGTGAATCTCTGCTCAAGATGAGTTCCTCAGATGACCCAGGCATAACCTTGTTTCATCTGTCTGTTGAAGGATACCTTATGTAACACACATGTCTGATTCATTGACTTTGAACTCCTGAACAACACCAGCACAAATCAAACATGCGTGAAGTGCATCCAACACACACCTTTCCTCTGTAAGGGAACTTTGCAGCTCTCGTACCTAGGAACACCCTGTGCTTAGGGACACTTTGAACAACAGAGTGAGTAACGAAACTCTAAGAGTAGGGCTGAGGAGATGGATCAGAGGATAAGAGTGTTTACTCAACATCAGGACCAGTATTTGAATCCCTGGCACCCACATAAAAAGCTGAGCATGCCTACTTGTGCCTAGAAGCCCAGAACTGGATGGTGGAGACAGTCTGATTCCAGGAGTTTGCTGGTCGGTTAGCCCCCCTGAAACTTTGGGCCTCTAGTTCAATGAGAGACTCCATCTCAAGTCATAAGGCAGGCAGACAGACACACAAATAAAAGTAAAAAAGCAAACAGTGCTGCTAAGTAGACCAGGAAAGGCATTTGTGGACGTCTCAGAGTCATAACAGCAAATCCCAGTGGCACCTTGTTGGCCCAGAACCTACATTTCTCTCTGCTCTGTACTTACTTGTAAATGACACCGAAGGGACTGTGTTTATACAGCAGAAAATATGCAAATGAGGGCTCTGTGAATAATGAGCATGTGCTCAGTTTAAGGCTCTAAGGCACCGGCTTCTAGTATTGGCTTGTAATCATTTCAGTAGGATAAAGGAAGAAAAAGATGAGACAAAAAGAAACAAGTGTTGAAAATATTGCTAACTGCTCCTGGGGATGGTGAGGGCTGGATCAGTTGGTCCAAGCCCTTCAAGAAGCAGGCACCAAGACGGGATTAAAGGCTTTGATTCTATTTGGGAAAATGCCTCTGAGAAGGGAAGCAAAGAACCAGCAAGGCTGGGAGAGCCAGACAATGGGGACTCTGAGAGAGGAGGGGAGGAAGGGAGGGGAGGATCAGGGAGGGGAGGAAAAAAGGGAGGAGAGAAGGTGAGAAAAGAAAGAGGTGAGGGGGAGGGAGGAGAAGAGAAAATAGAAGTGAGAGGAAGAGGAGAAGAGGGAGGAAGAAGAGGGAGGAGGAAGAGAAGTGAGAAGGAGAAAGAAGGGAAGGAAGTAGAAAGGGAGGAGGTGGAAGGAAAGAGAAAACTGGAAAATGCAGCCTGGCTCCTGAACAGTATGGAGCTGGGCTGAGGTACCTGGAGTTAAATGGACTGTGCTGTCCAGGCTGCCACACAGAGCCTCATAAGACAACTCTCTCTACTTTGAAATGTGTTTGAATTTTTCATCAATTAAAATTCAGAGTGGAGAAAAGAATGGGGGTGCAGTGGACAGGCCGCAGACCCACTGGTTTAGATCCGATCTACATGTTTCCACTCTGCCCTGTAGAACCCTCTCACCCGCTTCAGAGAACAGCAGAAGCGCCCAGAGTACCCAGTCTGAATGCCGATGGAGTTGCCCGGTCACTGGACTTGAGCTGGACCCTGGAAAGAAGGCTGTGTTTGATTCCCCATCCAGGAGCATCCTTCACTGTCCCATGGCCCACCCTCCAGCTGTGGAGTAGGGCACCTCCGAACCTCACAGAGCTGCCCCACCACTGAGCCCACTGAGTTCAGACTGTGTAACTCGCCTTTGTGTGGATCAGACTAGGTGTCGCATAGCTATTCCCTCCAAACTGAAACACACCTTCCTGGAAGGAGCCTCAGGATTCAGAAAGTAAAATGTACAAGATCCGGGAAATTCAAAACAAAACAAAACCGAGAGGTCTTAGGAGGTTCCTGAAACTTACAGGATCCACAAGGCCCCTGACGGCTGAGGACAGGAGACAGTCCCACCAGGTGGCTGACAAGCCTTGTGGGGAAACAGCTTTCCTGCCTTGTCGCCTGTGCTGGGTTGGGTTTTTCAGCGATGTCGTCTTTGAGTCACTCATGCTATAAGGAACCCCAACTGTTCGCTAAGCTAGATTTGGGTGGAATCATTTCTTTGCTCTGTCTGAGACAAATACATGTTTGTTCACGTCTCCTCAAGAAAAGTCACATACTAGGACAGGGAGCTTAGAGCTCCATCTGAGGTCAGGCTTGTGCTAAGCCTAGAATAGGGTCACCTGTGGGGACAGGTTCAAGGGAGCTATCTGCCTGTTAGAGGAAACAGCATTTCTTCTGCCCAGCACTGGCCACTTTCCACTGCCCTCTAGCCACGTTTCTTTCCGCTCCTCTGACCCTAGGGACAGGAGATTGACCATATCCACAGCAAAAGTGGCTCTGTGCTTGTCCCTCGAGCTCATTTGCATCTGACACAGCTGGGGCTGACCTGGGAGGATTTCACAGAAGCAAGCCACCTCCCTGGATGCAAGCCCACCAACATCAGGAACAACTTTGGGGTCTGTTGGACACTCTGCCCATCACTACAGACTTAATTACAGAGCTGGCCATAGCAAGTGGCCACCTTCCACCCCCTTGTGAAACAGAGGAGGGGATGGTTTCTTTCCTGGGCAGAATCACTAGAAGAAAGCCCATCACGCTGGGAGAGTGGCCCATCTTCATGGAAAATGAGACCATGTGTATGCCATGCTCTCAAAAACCACCACCTTGTGTCTGTCCCCATTTGTTCATCCCAGAAGGAAAGATAAGAATGTCCTGTAAGTCTGTGGAAGAGATCTAGAAGAGACAGTGCCTCTCAGACCAAGGGAGGCCACCCATAGGTGGAATGTCTGTCACCATGACAGGCAACATGGAAAGTAGTTGTGGCCATGGTCTTCTTGGTATCTCATAGAAACAAGACTCCCCACTGAAGGTTCTGAATGGTCTCATGGAGCTGAGGGGAAGGTGAGCACACACACCCTCCACACACACCTAATTACCCGCCTCAGCAAAGTCTAGGACAAAACCCTCAGACAACTCCAGCATCACATAAAGCCCATAATCCCAGCACTCAGGAGGTAGAAGCAGAAGGAACAGGAGTTCAAGGTCATCCTCTGCTACTCAGCGAATTTGACGCCAGCCTGGGCTTCATGAGATGCTTCCCCACAGGCTCTGGGCTGAACCCTCCTTTACTACCTGCTAGCCCTGGGAAGCCACTGCTGGCCTCTTCTGCTCTCTATGACATGACACGTACAAGATAATATTCCTCGATAAGGCTCATGCCACACAGGGCTAACCAAGGTCGCAGGTCACAGGAGGACTGAAGGCCAAGTCCTGACATCTGCTACTCAATACTCAACCTGGTGACTGCTCTAAACAGATAAACTTGCAATCAGTTTGAATGTTCCAGACCCTTATTTCAAACTTTCAATTAAGCTAAACACCATGGCTCTTGAGAAATCCTACTCTTTGCCTCAGTATGCCTCTATTTTTTCTAAAATTACATTCTATCGTTATTATAATTTCAATTCTATAATAAAGAGCTTGTAGAAGTATGCTTTCTCTCTTTTTAAATAATTCGCTATAGTCTCAAGAGTGTTCCTTCTTTGGCCTTGGGAGTCTGAAATGTCCCCTGTTTAGCCCTTACCAGGGGAATTCTTCAAACGACTGGTCTACCAGGAGCGACAGAGCTGAGCCTCCCGAAACCCTGGGGGCAAGTACTGAGTTGTGAGTAATGGGCCAAACATAAAACCACACACCAACTTAAAACATTGTAAAATTTGGGGGGAAATAATTCAGTTGCTTGAGGATGAACTATGTAGATGGCAGTGTTGACAACTGCCTTCTCATTGTCAGAAGGATGGAAACACCTGGAGCTTCCTTAAAGTGATTACATCATGAAGCTACAAGCATTAGCGCTTCCTCCACGGCACAGTCAGATCTGACAAAATGCTGACCTCTCCCACGCAGAGGCCTTATCTCCACCCTGTGTGCTTTGGTCCTTAATCCGTAAAATGAGAGCAATAATAATTTGCTAAGTTATTATGAGGTTGGGAAAAAGCAATGGAAGCAGTGCTGCCACATGCTAAGCCTCTGCACAGAGTCGAGGGAATGAAGTCTCTGGCTTCCAGCGCTCCACAAGGCCCATCTCCTCCACACTGCTTCCTTCTGTCTTGCCTCCATCTTTACTGCAGATCTTCTCTGTGGCACACGTTGCACAGGGATAGACTACTGTCACTCTGTAACCTCTGTTCTGTTCCCTACAAGCTTCTTGATGGCAGGAATAATGTCCTCTCTTGTTTCCAAGGTGATAGCAAAGCCAGATGTCAAATGAAGTCAGACAGACAGACAGACTCCCAAAAGGAAGAAAACAAGTGCCAATTAACAACTAGACCAAAGAAGAATTTTCATAAATGGAAAGTGAATAAAGCCATTAGGAAGAAAAAAATTCAGTTGTTTAAAATTTGTCTTCCCTCTGTCTCATTAAAAACATAATGCAAAGTCAAACAAGATACATGGAAACAATCCTTAAATTACAAAAGGTAAAAGGAGAGTTAGTGTCCTTAATACATAAAAAGCTCTTACAAACCAATATCAAGCTAGGTGTGTGGTGGCTCACATACATAATTCCAGCATTTGGAGCCTGAGACGGGATCACCAAGGCTCGTCTGGGATACATAATGAATTCTAAGTTGGCCTCAGACCATGTCCCATAAAAAAATTAATGAAAAGAAAAAATCTGAAGACCAAAGTAGATAAATAGCCTAACGTAGAACACGTGAAAATACAGATGGCAAACAGATGTTTGTCGTTGATGGTTGAGAATAAATAAAAAGGGTGAAATCAGTAAACAGTTTTTTTATGACAGTACCCAGACCCAGCAGTAGGACAAGAAAATAAGCCCCAGTGTTGAGCACATAAGCTCATGGTAGAGCGAATTTGATGGTGGGAATCCAAGACTTTTTTCAGAAAGTTTTGCCCCTTGACCCAGCATGGCATCTTCTAGGAAATCATCAGATAAGTGGATAAAAGTCTCTGCTTAGTGTTATGAAAAGCAAATACAACTTCTATCTTCAGTAATAGGGAATCAGTTTAATAAATTATGCTCCGCCCATATGTCAGCGGTTATGCAAGGGTTGAAAAGAAAGAAGTAAAACCCTACACGTTCCTCACAAGCGTGAAGTTGTTTTGTTTTCTCCTTAAAACAAGGTCTCCTTGCTTGTGATCCCCTGCCTCAGCTTCTCAAAACTGGGCATGCAAGCCTGTGTCCCCCATCCTGCCTCAAGTGTGGTTTTTAAGTGCACTGAAGAAACGGGAGGAAATGTGAATGGCATCTCAACCTTACCATAATGTGGGAAGCTAATCTTGATATGGAGGTGTCCTGGGCACATAGGGCTCTGTTCCTCAGGGTGCACTGGGACTCTGTGATGGATGTGATCTTCATCTGTGGACACGGGTGTGTAGCCCTACACAGAGCATGCTTCTGTATTATTCAGAGGCCTGTGTGTTTAAACAAAGCAGTTAGCACCCACTCACCTGAGCCAGGAGGGGGCCAGAAGTCAGGGTCCCCATATGGAAGTGTCCTTTGTCCCCAAGCTGACCCTTTCAAAAAACTTGGTCACATTCACACTAAAAGTCCAGCAGAACTCAGAAGACATCCAGGCCTGAATAAAAGTGACTATGGTTATTGCTACAGTGCTCCCGACAGTCAAAAAAAAATGGAAACAAGCTACCAGTGTCATCAACCAATGCAGACAATGCAATTCACGTGCAGTGGAGTACCGTGAAGCCCTCGGAACAGCCTGCCGCCTGTGATGACATGGGACTAGAGATCGTGGTGTGTGTTAAGCCAGCAGTCACCATCTCGCGAAAATAGGCTCTTGGTCACATGTGAAAACCAATACAGTTGATCTCACGGAAGGTGGGACTTGAATGGTGTTTGACCTAGGGTGGAATGTCTTTTCAGTAAAGAAACATCAGTGTCTGAGGAGATTTGTGTGTTTAACCATGTATAGACACTAAACAATGTGCACAGGCTTTGCGATATCCCATGAAACCCCACCCTATCGGAGGGGTCCTGAAAGCCTTTTCCAGTCTGCAGGCTTCATGGCAGCACTCTGGCCCTGAGCACTCTGTCCCTATTCCTAGGAAGGGACCACACAATGTGGTGATTTTCCACAGAGGAGTGTCAGCCATGTGATTGTCATCTCCCCAGAGCCAGGCTGGCTCCACCCGCTAGCCTGGTTGGTGATAAGTGGGCCCCACCTGCTGCCCCCACCCCGAGGAGCAGGTGGGGGCAGGCCACAGGGGAGTGCCAGGATCCTATCTAGAGCACCCAGCCCATATCACAGGGCTGAAATGTCCCAGACTCCTAGTGCCTCTGCAGAGCCACCTGACTGGAAAGTGAACCCTGACTCCAGACATCTGGCATGTCTGTTCTCTCCTCCCAGGGACCACTATCTTCCAACCAGGTCATCCTGTCCATCATTCTGCCTCCAAGCTTGACTGATGCTCAGATTGGCGCATGTTTATTGAGCATATACTCAGCAGCTGCAAACTTCCACAGAGCCCAGCCCAGCTCCATGTTTTCTGAGTCACTGTCAACCCTGCTGCAAAACAGCAAAGCCTGTTAGTGGGCAAGAAGCCACTCACCCTAGCTGAGCACAAACAGACTGCAAGAGTCAAGAGCTATGGAGGCTGAGGCAGCTGGAGAGGAGAGCAGACACAGGCGCTGCAGGCATATTCTGGGAATAGGGAGCAGAGAATGTTCAGACTCTGACCCAGCATCCACTAAGTATTTGCTAGGCTCTCACTGGTATCAGCTTAGAAGACAACAGTCACCAAAGAAAAGAAGCATTGTAGATGTCGGCCAGGCTTTAAGAAGGCAGTGGCTCATAGTACCATGAGAACCCACACAAGAACAGCAACCTGCCCCCTCAACCCACAGGTCCATGGTCCTGGTCCCAACATCATCCCAAACCTTCCACAGCTCCTGATATGAGGACAGGTTCTCTCTCATGTCTGTTGGTTCTCCTGTGCATGCATGTGTGTGCTCACACACATGTGTGCACACACACACCGGTACCTCTTCTCTGCAGCACTGCCTCCTCCTGGTTTCCCAGAGTTAAGGACAAATACAGTACAGTAGGATAGAACTGGGACTCCTCCACTGGCAGCAGGGAGGGCATCTGGAAAATCTAAGAGCTCACAGGGTATGGATCCTGAAGGTAGCATGGGAGCAGAGGTACACACAGGCACAAGCCAGGAGTTTCATGGTGGGAGTAGTCCTGAGGGTCCTGGTGGAAGACGAAGGCAGCTGGGACAGTCTGCCTGTTTTTCTGAGGGCACTGGGAAGCTTTTAAGTAGAGAGTGCCACGTTAAACTCTGTCCCTTAGTGTCCCTGAGGTCACCATGTGCAGAACTAGTAGGAGGCCAGCAAAGAGAGAGGGAGAGGCTTGGTTTACAGGAAGCAAGAAAGTAGCAGAAGTGGACAGAGTGTGGAAGACAAAGTAGCAGCCACCAGGGGAGAGAGCCTGGAGGCAGGACCCAGGTGTAAACAAGATGTGAGCATCAAAGAAGGGGTGCACAGGATATGTACCCCTATGAGGAGGTCAACCCCAGAGCCTCCTACTCCAGCATGTGCCTGGCAGCTGGGATTCCATGATGTGCCAGAGGTCCCCTGACCAGGGAGCCTGATGATAGAATGTGGAGGGTCTGGGAACAGAGCGAGAAAGAAATGACCCTGTGTTTTTCCAGTCCCAATTCCCTTCAGATTGTACACAGAAACAGCAAACCACAAATGTCTACTAAACACCTACAGTGCTGGCCCTGATTGAAAGCAGTTGTTTTCGTATTATTTTAGTTGGGTGAACATATGAAGTGCTAAAAGTGTTTATCCTTATGCGAAAATAACATGAACGCTGTTTTAACCACTGGTGAGAAACTAAGTGTGGCTGAGAACCAAGCTGAAAGTTTATGGTCTCCCCCTTCCCATCACCGGTGTCCCCAAAGCCAAGCTCATCAGGGAAAGGTCAGAGTAGCTGCTCAGGCAACAGGGAAAAAGGATTTGGTCATCCAAATAATCTATCAAGATTGGTTTTATTCAACTATTACTTGGTAAAAACGGAGAGAAACAAGTTTTCAGTTTTGAAGACAGCATGCTTTTTACTGTTCGGAATAAGGAACTAGATCTTTGCAGTCACTGTGGTATATTTTCATGTCCTTGAACTTGTCTATAATTCACCATCTCTCTTTTTTTCCCTATAACTTGGGCATATCGCTGCCAACAAAGTATGTTTTAATAATTCTGTTCTGGTTTTTGGCCACTCAACACTCAAGTCCCTAGCCTTTGTCTTTCTAAACTGCACCTGTGACTAAGCGTCAATATCAAGGCTTTATATTTTAGAGCCATGCATAACGACACATACCTGCAATCCAAGCACTCATGAGGCTTAGGCAGGAGGATGGCTTTGAGTCTGAGGCCAACCCAAGATACACAGTGAGAGTCCGTCTGGAAAATAAGCTAGGTGTGGTGGTACATGGCTGCAATCTCAGCACGTGGGAAGGAGAAACAGGAGATCAAGAGTTTAGAGACCCCCCTCCACTACATAGGGAATTCAAAGCTACCCTGGGCTACATGAGATCCTGTCCCAAAGCCGAAAATCCAAAAAGAAACAAAATGAACAATAATCAGAGCTTTGTCTGGTAAGGCAAATCATTAAACAGTGCTATGATATGACCTGCATTTGGTGGCAGGATTTGGGTTGACTGCAGGAGTAACAAGTACCAGTGTTCTGCCATTCATGCAGGCTTATTGCAGAAAGACACAAGCAGATGGGTTGGCACCACGCTTTTCAGTCCCACACTCAGGCATTGTCTACTGCAGGAGGCCAGAACTAAGCTGCATCTTGTCGGTCATGGATGGGGTTATGAATAGACTCTGAGACAGGGTCACATTTGCTTATTGAATTTCCTGGGCCTGCTAATCACTGGCAGGTACGAGGTAGGCTTTCCTTCAAATCATATTCTTCCTGCAGAGGGGAACTTCCCTCCCTCCATATATAAGGAAGCCTAAGACCCATGGAAATCCCACCAGCAGGTCAAGTTGGACCTGGTGTGGGGACACTGGTTATAAAGTGTCTGAGTGGACATGGGGATGAAGTGACTTAATGAGCCTCTGCTCTGCATCTTTCTACAAAGTTCCAGGTCACCCCCTCTTCTATGAGCCCCAACTTATAAAGCACTTAATCCTGCCATTCTTGGTGATGGGTGCAACTATACTCCTTTAAGAGGATACACCCAAGTCCACAAGGGAAAACCATTTTGTCTACAATACTACAATACAACACACCCTGGTGTTCTTTGGAGGACAGATCCCCACATGTGCCAAATAACATAGGGCCACCTGTCTGTGGGGAGGAACCCTCTTGAAAGCACCTCTGAACTTCCTGACACTCCAAAGTCTCCATCCTTGGTACAGACACCCTGAAAGCTGCCTGTTCCCTGTTCTCTAAGACAGCAGGCGTGATCCAGGAAGTCTGGAACCTTCCTTCTGAAATACAGACTAGGAGGAGAAAGCCAGCTGGGGCTGAGGAACCAGAGGAGTTAGTAAAGGGAGAGTGTTGCTCCTGGGGAAGAGGAAGCAACCCTAGGCCCCTCGCTAGAGTGACCCAGAACATTCCACAGGAATTCGAAATCCTCAGCAATCCAGAAGTTCTCCCTACCCTGGCCTCTGAGGGCAAGTTCATTCCGTTCCTCCGGTGATTTCCTTGCCTGGAGCTTCCTCTACCAAACTTGCTTCTCTGATATTCTTCTGATCGCTTCCATGGACCTAAGGCTAACTCCCAGACCACCCAAGACCTATCACACTGTGCTCTGGACCCTGCTGCGCTCGCTGGCCAGCCTGTCCCACCATACACCCTTCCCTCATCACAGTTCAAGGACAGTCAACATACTTCCCCAAGGTCACAGCTTTTCTTTCTGGAGCAATATAGGAAAATAGCCCGGGGACTGCCTTGATTGCACATGAACAAGCCCTTGGTAAAGACCAGGCCTGTACCCAGCTCTTCTGTTTCCTTGGTGAGTACTTTTAAGCCAGGCTTCACCCCTTTGAGCCTCAGTTTAGCCATCTGAAAAATAAGACTACCTGAAAAGTGAGTATGGTACAAAATACTGACTCCTGCTAAATGGAGATGTCCTCAGGAATTATTGACCCATGGACAGAGACAGCAAGTATATTCCATAACAAGATAAGGATTTGAGGCAGGTGTATGTGACTGCCTTCGTCACTTCTGCTAAGACCAACCCTCACCAGGAGTTTTCCCTACTGCATATTGCCTCCCCCACTCCCCACATCCCTGGAACCCAAAGGATTTGTCTTGGTTGGCAGCTCTCACCTGGAAAGAAAGTGACTCAGACCTCCAGGAGAGTTGGGATGAATCAGGAAGGCGGGACTGGATATGGGCCCCCACCCCAGAGCCCAGGCCTCTCCCAGCAAGAAGAGTATGAGCCATCCCCAGGGATCACTGGGCAAGAGGGCAATCCTGCTGAGATGTGCTCCTGGCCAGCCAGTGGGGCATCCTTGTAACCACACTGCCACATTCCAGACCTGTCCAGACACCTTCCCAGTACTGTCTTGCTGTCTTGTCATGCAGTCCTGCTTGGAGGCCAGGCAGTCACGTGGGCCTCCATTCTCTCTGCTGAAGGTGACTGGGGCCTTTTCCTGTCCTTCTGTAGAAGCAATGGACACAGGAGAACCTGTGGAACAACCGGAGATGGGAGCACAGCTCTGCCTTTCCAACTACGAGGCTTAATCTGTCATTTCCCACCATCCTTCTCTGCTGTCAGTGAGACCCTAGAAACAGATCCTCTGCCTGGACTGGGGACTTCTTCCTCACACCAAAACTGCCCACTCAGCTGCTGGCTCAACTTTGGGAACTCCACCTGCTCCGAGCTGATCTCAGATCAGGCCCCAGAGGCTCTTAAAGAATCTTCTCCATCCTAGGTCTCAGCATAAGGGAGCTCCATCCTTCCCAGGGCTCAAGCCACATGCTGGCTTCTCCTCTCTGGTTCTATCTACAAAAGGGACTCAGAATCCAACATCTCTCATGCCTCTGCTCCTTCTCTGTGGGGAGCCCTGTGAAATGCCATAGTGAAGTCCCTTGTGAGTCTCTCAACCTCACTTTTCTCTCTTGTAGCCTTCCTGCTGCAGTCAGAGAGTTTTTGATAAACACAAACTTAGACCAGGTCCATTGAAAAAAATCATACCCAGAAGCAGCCCTTCTCCTTTTCTTAGGATAAAACCGACTTGGTTTGAGAATCCTGCAAAGGCCTTGCAGGCACCTACAGGTCTGATGTGCTCCAGCAACCAGCTCGGGAGTCGTGCCCACCTCTACTCCCTACTGCCTCCCCTTCCCATCTTGCCCCTCATCCAGGTCCTGTGCTGACCTTCCTCTGCTCTGTCTACCTGTGCTATGAATGGAATCTGAAATGTCTGCAAGCTCCAATTTCACACACTTGTTCCCTAAGTGGTAGAGCTTTTGGGGGAGGCTGTGGAACCTTTAGGAAGTAGGCCTAGCAGGCAGGAGTAGGTCACTTTGAAAGTGGTACCCTGAGTGGTTTCTGGTCTGCTGTGTTCCACCTCCACCACACACTCCCACCCCTATGCTTTCTCCATCACAGTAGATCAAAACCCCCTAAGTCAGTGAGCAAAAGCAATTCTCCCGACAGTGGTCTCTGTTGGGTAGTATGATCCCAATGAGATCAAACTAATGAATACAGGCTGAAACAAGGCTTCCCTGACTACTCAACTCTCGCTCACACGTGCACACACACACACACACAAAGAGAGAGAGAGAGCCCAATCCACATTCTCTTCTTCATCTTTTTCCTATAACACATATGAACTTCTAATTAACCTTGCCTGTCTATTATGTTTACTGTCTGAAGCCTTTCCCTCTCATGTGGACTGAGAGCTCAAGGTGGGCAGGACTTGGGTCTGTAATGACCACTCCACAGGAATCCTTGATACCTTACCCAAGGTATACACACAGCAGATGGGTGAAGGAGAAAGAGAGAGAAGAAGGGAGGGAGGGAGGGAGGGAGGGAGGGAAGAAGAGGGAAGAGAGGGGAACAGGAAGGGGGAAGGAAGGAGGGGAAAAAAGGATGATGAAGGAAAAAGATGGAAGAAGAAAAAAGGTAGGAAGGAATAGAAGAAAAAGGAAGAAGAAAGGGAGGGAAGGAAAAAGAAGATGAAGGAAGATAGAGAATAAGAAGAAATGAAAAAGAGATAAGGGAGAGAAAAAGGAAGAAATAAAGGGAGGGAAGACAGGAAGAGAGGGAAGAAGGAAGTATTGTAATTATCATTTTTATTGTCTTAATCTTGTTAACCTGCCATTCCTTTACTATGGTGGTTCCTTCTATCCCAGTCTCTTTATTTGCAAAGTTAGCTAATAGAAGTAACCGGCTTGCTGAGCTGTGACGTGGCATGCCTACACTCAGGAAATACTGGCTACTACTGTGAAATCGCCTGTATAGCCACCAGGAGGCAGGTGACCTGGTCAGGCTCTACAGAGATGCCCCTAGGAAGCTACTCCCTGGGTCTTCCTGCTCAGGGCATGAGAAGGGGCTCCCAGAAAGCTGCTCCCTGGGTCCTCCTGTTCAGGGAGTGAGAAGGGGCTCCCAGAAAGATGCTCCCTGGGTCCTCCTGTTCAGGGTGTGAGAAGGTGCTCCCAGGCTGAGAAACAGGCTCCTGCTTCAAAGAGACTCGAGGTGGCTCTGCTGCAGAAGGGCATGAGGAAGCCAAGAGCACAGGGCTTCTGGGCAGAAGCAGCTCTAATCATTTGTGTCATTGTGTATCTTCTGGGAGTCAGTCACCTTTCCAGGCCTAGGGTCTGAACAAACCTTCCCAGTGTGTGCTCCATGCTCCAGCCAGCAAAAGGAATGTGCAAATGAACCCGAATCAGAGAAATCATTAAATCTGTCCTTGAGCCAATGAGATGGCTCAGCAGGTAAAGGTGATCGCTGCCCAAGCCTGAGAACCGGAGTTTAATCTCTGGGACCCCCAGAAGCCCTGTGAGAGCCAGTTCCAGGCCTTCACCACACCCACTGAACACCTAGATAAAGAAAAGCCCACATGGTTAAGAGAATCTGTCTAGGGTCCCGTTGCTGGAAAGAAGTGAGGCTGGAGCCAACATTGTCAGCAGCTTTTGACCCTCCACAGAGGGCTTCAGAGAGGGCTTCAGGTGGGCCTAGGCTGGGCATTCCCACTCCCCTTCCCAAAGGCTGTGACAGTTGGGACCTGTCTGCTGGTTTTGGCACCAAAAGGGCAGCTGAGCTTGATGTTCCCTTCAAGAGTGAAAGATACAGGGTCTGTGAGCATCCCTGTGCCCCACTAGTTGGTGTGACAGTCACAGGGTCTGTGAGCATCCCTGTGTCCCACTAGTTGGTGTGGTCTACTCTAGCTGCTTCAAAAAAAGAACAACAAGGTGGCTCACCACACAACATAAATGAAGTTGATGGGAAATACAGGTGTCCTGTCCTCTGGGAAGCCTGAGCCCTTCTTTTGGTTGAGGGAATCCCATAAGCTACACCCCAATTCTCAGAGTCTCTACCTGAGGCCAGCCTGGACCTAGTTCTGGCCTACATTTGACCTTCTCCTGCCCTTTGTGCTGCCCAGTTCAGGGGCGGGACCCCCAGGCCGCCCACAGGAAGTGCTCGGACTCAGGATGTCATGGCTGACTTTGGCATCTGCCCTGTTGCCCTAGTAATGAGTCAGGCCTCACCAAGGAGAAAGGCTCAAGTGGCAGCAGGAGTAATTCCAAATGACTTAATTGATTTAATTCATTGAAAAGAGGAAAGGAAGCCAAGCCCTTCTGAGGGCAATCTAGTGCCTGCTTCGGTTATGAGTGCTGCTGAGAGGTCCCCAGCATGTGACTGCACCAGGGGACTCATCCCCCCACCCATGCCCCAGGTCCCAGTAGGAGGGACAGGCCCGCCGGGATCCTCATTGTCTCAAGAACACCAGCAACCAGGGATCACAGCAAGGCCATCACCATGAAGCATCAGCAATGGCTTTGTGACTTAGCCCCAGAAAGCCAGGGCTGGGTGTAGTGATGATGCGAGCAGACCTGCTTTTTGC
>LOJH01005355.1:7807-41714 GCA_001685095.1 Ellobius talpinus | reverse complement strand
TGCCGCCGCTGGGACTCTGCTCTGTCAGGGATTTACTGCCGCCTGCCCACCACCTGTAGGCAGAACCGGCCTGCCCACCGCGGCGGCTCAGACATTTTTTAAAATATCATAAAAGTTATAACCCATACTTTTGAGCACCTCAGAGAAATACAATGAGTCCTCATTATCAGGCTCTAACTCTTCAACCCTATGCGTCACATCTGGAGCTGCTCCAGCTGCAAGACATTGTTTCCATCTCGCCTCTCAGGAGAGCTCTGCCTCCACTCCTTCTGGACACTTCTAATATGATGCATGAAACCCACCTCAGAAAAGCTTCACTTTTGCCTTTTCCCCAAATATTCTGCTTCATTTATGACTTTACCACGTAACAAATCCAGATGGCGTTAAGTCTATAAAACCCACTGCCTTCATTTCCTCAGACTCTCCCCGTTAATTCCCTCGAATCTGAATAACTTCTTATTGTTATCCTTCTAAAGTCACCTCATTTGATATCCAGTCATACTCTTTGTTACATCATCATTTATTGACACTAATGATATATAAATATATGTGCTGAGTGTGTGTGCATGTGCACACGCAAGAACATACTAGCAACATGAACAGCTGGGGAAGGTTCATGTTTCCTGACTTTCCCTATCAATAGCACAGCATCCTGGGTAATATACTTCTACAAGTGTGTGTGTGTGTGTGTGTGTGTGTGTGTGTGTGTGTGTGTCTCAGATCAATCCTTTATTTTTTCCTCTATCTTCATTACTCCAAAGCACTAATTCTGTCTTAAAGTTTCAGTTATTAGCTGGAAGATTATATTTTTAAAGGATTTATTTATATTAAAAGAATAAACTCATGATTTTTTCAGGCTTTCAGCTTTGATGTATAAAATCATGTTAATTACTTATTTATTTAGATTAAAATTTCATTATCACTTGAGCTTTGTTAAATGCATTTTAATTCTCATTCTCATTCACCCAAGCTTTAAGGCACAGAATTTAAATCCTCTGATGTCTCCACTTCTTATCTCCAAGACGGGGATAATGGTATTTAGTCAATACACATCAAGAAAACATTGCGAAGTTTAACTGCGATACCCTTAATGGAAAACCTTCCAGGTGGCAAAGCACTTTCCGAATGTGACTGTCACGCACACTATTGGCGGTTTACACATACCTCTATTATGCCGCCATTACTTTTTTCTTTATCATTGATCAACCACTCCAGGTCCTTCTCAAAGTCATCCTCATATTCCCCACTTTCTTTTGAATCAATAGCTTTACTTTCATCCATTTTTCCACTTGTCAATGAACAATGCTGTAAGATTTAAAAGATAAAGATGCATGTTAGCCAGTTTAGAGGTGGCATGGAGACAGAGATCAGTGTGGCAGGTAAGCTAATTACCACGTAGAAACGTGTAACAGGAAGTGTTCGGGGTAAGTGTGTTTGTACACACCCCTCAATGGCAACACATTTCCATAGCAGACATTTTTAACAATGCTTCCTTCCACTCCTCCAGTTCTCCCACCCCCAATCTATGAGATTTCTGCCATAGATAAGAAGATGGAGGCTTAGAAAGGGATTTTTCCCCATCTCCTGCCAATCAGCAAAACTGCCGCAGTGAATGAGGCAGTTTGGGCTTTGTGTTGAGGTTTAGTTCTTAGCTATTTGGATAAAGAAGGAGTCAGCTAACTGGATAATAATCATTTCTAAAATAATAATTGTACTCTTTCCATATATTTAATTTTCACATTCCTTTAAGCTAAAAATATAAAACAGGCTTTCTTGACAAACTCAAAGATAAGGCTTCAATAACTTCTCAATGAGAAGTTGAGGGCAATAACATTTTGAGGTGACTTGGATGAGCCAACATCCACCTTCAAGACAGGTTAAATTACTTAACAATCTACCTCTCTGCTATTTTAAAATAAGGGTACTATGAATAACACAGAATAAAATAAAATTTGCTATAACACAAAAGGCATACAAAAATATTTTTGCAAGCAAAAACTATACAAAATGCTGTTTTTCCACACTCATTATGCCTTGGCATAATCAACTTGCTTTTCACAGAAAGGGTACTGAAATTTATTAATATGTTTAATTTACTGTTAGAAGAAAATGTCTGTAGAACTAACTCCTCAATGTTTTCCCTGAGTTTTATAATAGCTCTGAACTCATAAATAACAAGCATGAAATAGTTCATACTTCTGAACTATTAAACAAAGACTTTTATGCATCATGACTTAGAAAAAATATTACCTATATAAAAACAAATGCTAAATTCAAAACCAGAATCAGTATAACAAATAAAAATACATCAGACATATTAGGAGCTATTAAAGTCATACCAATATAAGTTAAAAGAAAAAGGCATAGGGAAAGTGAATGAGAAATAAATGAAATTGCATCAAAAGAAACACTGCCTCCGGCTCTTGTGTCAACAAACAACATAAGCAGGAGCTCTTGCTGCCAAGTCCCTTACGCCTTTCAAATGAGTCACCGGGTATTCAAACCTCAGTTTTCTAATCATCATCACCAAGACACGGTCCATATGACACGAACGGCACATACTGGAATACAATGATATCTTCCGTGAACCAAATGACTTAGCATTTCCTACTTTATTACTGTGAATTTCGCACATTCAAAGTTTATCATCAATAAAAATCTACGAAAGTGGTTCAGGCCAGATCCACCCTCAATAGTGAACTGCAGTAGAAATGAATTCTTTACTCTTATGTCTGTGAAAATTCATGAGTGGGTAGGTGTCTAAAGATCTCAGTGTGCATATATATATATATATATATATATATATATATATATATATGCACGTTATGCTGACAACTTTATTCCCAGATTAAACATATTGAAAAAGGCATTAATCTGATACTTCGGGCTCAGTCTGGTCCTACATAACCTTTTAAGCAATCCTCGTTGAGTCATCAGGAACCCAAAAAGCAGTAATGAGAAAGCTTTTTCACATAAAATAAGCATTTAGCAAAAATTATTTTTAAAAGCAGTTAAGCAAAACCTCACAATATTATGAAACCATCAGGTCCATCCTACCTGATGCATTCTGATTAAGACTGCGGGAGTATGAAATATTTTTTTAAATTGCAATCTGTTATAAGCTCTGACACTAATATTTAATAAAATTAGGTAATGATTTGATTTCGTATTGAGCATCCTAAATTGGCACCAACTAAATGGATAGCATACCATGTGTAGAAGCTAACATTCAGGAGTGATTTTTTTTTTCATGCAAGCCACGTTTCACATTCAAGAACTTTGAGAAGGGGGTATAATGTGAGAAAAATGCAGAGCTGGCGTCTAAGCCACTCTCTGAGGGGTTCCCCTTGCGCATGGCTGCAGCGATGTTGTGCCAGGCTGGGGAGATCCTGCGGCTTATCCTGGAAAGACAGCTCATCTCCAGAGCTTCACCTACCTCCCCTCCCCGCTAACCCAGACGTTTATCCTTTTCCTAGTCCTCCCACCAGAATCTGCGTCCTCCTTCCCTCCTCTCCCGCCAAGTGCCCTCCTGCCTGTAGAAGATGCAGCGGCTGGGGGCACAGAGATAGCCGCGGGAGCTTACCTCTCCTTTTCTAAGCTCTGATGAGGCAAGGGTGACACCCCCGGGCCGGTTCCTGATACAACCAGCACCCGGCTGCCATGGCAACAGCGCGTCTCTTCGGTCTTCATCCGGGCACCCCACTACTGAGGCTCCGTAGGCTCGTGCGCAGCCGCAGAGCGCTCCCCGTGAACACCTGCACCTCATGTCACGCCAGGGTTTCCCAGACCAGGAATCCACACATCTTTGCGGTTTTCACGCTGCACGAGGGCCTGGCGAAGGTCTACTGCCTCGGGCGTAGATTTTGTATAACTCGACAGATTTTGAATTTGTTGCCAAAATTTATAAAAGTGCATTTCGGTTTTCATTTTCTCAAGTTCATATTTTTTTTAAAAAATAGCAAATTGTTAATTGCTGTTTCGATCCTCAGTTTTAAAAAAAATCAAAATTTTACTTACAGGAAGGAGTTATGAAAGAAAATAGAACTTTTAGTTCTAGCATTCAAGCTTATCATGACAACCAGCTACAGTTTCCCCATAACTTCCCTAAATATCTCTACGGAAAAAAAGGAAAATAAGATAACATTCAGGTTGTGGTGACAGGAAGCAGGGCAGATAACCAATCCAGCCAGGAAGGAGCTCACGAAATAGGATGCAAACAGAATGAAAGGTAGGCAAGCATTGTGGCGCAGGTGAGAATTCATCTTAAAAAGGGTGGATTGGGAGGAGATTAAAACAGAAATGTTTTCTGCAAAGTGTTTCCTCCAGAGCTTCCTTTTGACAAATAAAACGAAGTATGGGAGACGAACGGCCGCAATGCCCATAGAGATGGCTGCCGGTGAGAAGGCAGAAGGCGTCTACTCGTTTTGTTGACTTGAAGTACGCCAGCTGGCGTGCATGCAGCATAAAACGAAACCCTTTGGCTCATCATCAGCTATTGAGGCCCATTGCGGCCCCTTGGCGATTGTAAACATAATGTGGAAATTAATAATGCGGTCTAGGGATAAAATTGTCGCGCTCATTTCCTTGGAAAAGTTAATAACCGCATTCATTCCTACGGAACTGTGAGCTCCCTCTCAAGTCGAGACAGGGTTTTAAGCATGTACAATCCCTTACCCATATAGTCATTGAAATGTCTGATGAATATTTATTGAGTTCACATGACTAGCAGGTCTTTAAAAGGAACTAATTGTAAGGTTTACAAGCTAATTTTATTGTGGTCAATTTAGTTATAAGTATAACTGATTTCATAATTTCCTTCTAATGTTGTCTGAGAAGAATGAAGTTTACTGAAGGAAGGACTCTTTGATGATTAGAGATGAGAGAGGAACATATTTAGAAAATAGGACATTTTAAAAATAAATGCTCCGATAAATAGAATAATGAGAAGCACCACGAGTGTACACGATTTACACATAGGTGAGGGGAATGATGGTGGGATACTAATGTCATACTTTGTAATTTCAAGTCCAGCAGGTCAAGGGACCCACTCCACCATATGCATAAATGCCCTCTTTTCTCTGAGATTATTATGCCCCCATCCGTGAAGTCCCCCCCAAACCAGCAAGGAGGCGGAGTCCTGTATGTTAAAGCAAAGAGCCTTTATTTTATGCAAGTTCGCAAACTCGGTCTCTCCGCATGTCTAACATATTGGAATAAATGGAGAGCCCTAAGCTAAGTTAGAAGTTGGGTTTTTATAGTAGTAAAGGTGGGGGTGAGGGGTTTCTGAGGCTCAGGACTCCTGATTGGTGGCTGACATTTGTTTAGGGGTGTCCTTGTGAGTGCGCTGGCAGTGATCCTATCTTGGAACGTTAGGCATTTCCTTTGGATGGTCTGTTCTTGGGTGGTGCTTGGGTAATCTCAGTTTGTGGTTCTTCTGCAACCAGGTATTGCTTCAGGGTAAGCTACTGAGAGTCGGGCCTCTATTAAACTTATCCATGGCTGAGTCCTATACTGGCAGGTGATAGTGGTTGGAAGTAAAGAACTTTCTTTGGATGGTTCGGTTCTATTTAGCTTATCGTGGCTGGCTCCTACAAGACGAGCCCACTTAGGCTGCCAGTGACCCACCAAGGGAAGAAAATGAAGGACATAGGTGGACTTAGGAAGAACAAAGTACATGAAGAAAAGGAATTTGGTTGCTGTTATCTTTCACTTGATTTGTCAGTGTTAATTATCAATACATCACTGTATTTTGCCTGTAGAGTATAGAAATATGTGAATTAAATTGACTGTGCATGGACTTGGTGTATGTAAAATTGCGATACATTTTTATCTACTGTTTAATATTAGTTATAATTATGAAATTTAAATGTATGTATCCTAAAATAATATCTAAGCAATAGATACTACCACCCCAATTTATGTCTTTATTCATTATACAGTACATAGAAATACAGTGTAAATTTAGGTACCTTCTATAAATGCTTTGACTTGGCGAAGACATTATTTTACTTAAAGAAGAAAAATCAGATCTGTCAAAGTGTGAAAGATTGAAAAGATGCGACAAAACATGTCTTCTGTAGAATGTTCAAAGGAGTATAGTTCATAGAAACTATTCTGATTTTTGCAGATTGTAAGAAGATTTTGTCGTCAACAAGTAGCGAGTGACTCAGTACTAAAGGGTCAGATGCGGCTCCATACGTTTGGAGTGAACCTGCTGTAACCACTGGGAACCTGACCCCCACCTAGAGTCCAGCTGCAAAAACACAAATGCAAAAGGCTTACAAGATAGAAAGATATTATGAAGTTCATAAGCCTCTCACAGTCCTTTGGGTTTTGGCTTTCTTTTCATAATTCGGATTTCTGAATTCTCTAGCCAGGGCTAGAAGTGAAAAAAAATAATAGATGGGATTAGTGAAAAAATTTAGATGGGATTAGTGAAAAAATTAAATTAGTGAAAAAAATTAGATGGGATGTTTAAGTGGGTTTGATTTTCTGCGTTTTGCACCTATGTGTTCTACCTTGGCTGCTCATTCATTTGAAGCAGTGGTTCTCAACCTTCCTAATTCTTCAACCCTTTGACCCTTTGACACAGTTTCTCATGTGGTGACCCCCAACCATAAACTATTTTCATTGCTATCTCATAAATTTAACTCTGGTACTGTTAGGAATTATAACATAAATATCTGTGTTTTCCAATGGTCTTAGGAAATCCCTGTGAAGGGGTCGTGACCCACAGGTTGAGAACCACTGATTTAGAGGCCATAAGGGCTTCATTACTGTAAGATTGTATAGTTTCCACTTGGGAGGCAGAGGCAAACTCTCTGTGAGTTTGAGGGCAGCCTGGTCTACAGATTGAGTTCCAGGACAATCTCCAAAGCTACACAGAGAAACCCCGTCTCAAAAAGCCAAAACAAAACCTGTGTAGTTTGAAAGTAATTATTAAAACTGAGATTTTGTATATTAAATATTTGATAATATAATGACATTAGGGTCCTTTGCTGTTTTAAAAAAGATTTAGTTATTCATGTCTTTTATGTATATGAGTGTCCTGTCTTCACGAACACCAGAATCTGCCCCATTACAGATGGTTGTGAGCCACCATGTGGTTGCTGGGAATTGAACTCACGACCACTAGAAGAGCAGTCAAGTGCTCCTAACCACTGGGCCATCTCTCCAGTCTCCAGACAGTGTTTTTTAAACTTCTATATTCATTGCCTCCAACTGAGGGATTTCTTGTGGAAGTAAGGAGAGGAAACAAGGAATGTAATAATAAACAATAGCAAAAATACAAAATAATAAACACACTATGTTAATAAATTTTTCATTGCTAACAAATACCTTCTAGAAGCAATTTCCCGGGAGGAAAGCTTGACTTTGCTTGGTGGGTGGCACCCCAAGGCTAGCATGCTCTGTGTTTCTGGGGTGCAGTGAGGTGGAGGGTTATGTCAGAAGTGTTTGTCAGAGACAACTCCTCACCTGTGGTAGCCAGAAAGCTGAGAGAGAGAGAGACAGAGAGAGACAGAGAGAGTCAGAGAGAGACAGAGAGAGACAGAGAGAGAGAGCCCTGTATTAGATTGTTCTCCCTTTCACCCCTTTTTTTCCATCTGGAAACCCAGCTTACCACATCCAGCTGGCCACTTCCAGGGCGGGCTTTTCCTTGCCAGGAAATACACTCACAGCCAGACCCAGAGTCAACCTCTCCTAATTCCCCAGGCCTGTCTCAATCCAAACAAGTTGACAATGTTAATCCTCACATATGCTGAATTAAGTTATTTTATATGATATGGTATATCAGAAATATTTAATATCTAACTATAGTTATAATGATAACAGACCTAATAATTAAACAAACAAGCAAGCAAATATTCTTTCGAGATTTACCCTTGTGAGTCACACCAGAGGCTAGAGTACTAAAGTTTGACTGTGACCCACAGCACAGGATGAATTCCCTTCTAGCTCTTATGCCAGCAACACATTCCTAAGAACAAATGTTCTAAGGAAAGAGGTGTTTGCAGTGTAATTACCTCCACGTGGTAGTAGATTTGTTCAGCACTTTGATAGCAGACCCTGGCCCCACAGGGCAGAAGATTAAAGGGATTTCTTGCTGGGAGGCTCCAGCTTACTTTTATATGATTAGAAGCCCCGTGACCAACCCTTGACTGCGGACGAAGGTTTAATATGAATAAATCACCATGGCAAAGAAACAAAACTTATTTATTTCAGTTTACCTTCTAAGAAAGAAGCAAGCATAATATGCTCTTCATTATTGACATGGAAACCCTCTATTTATAAGTCAAGTTTTATCACCTAATGATTAATTTCTCTTTGAAAGTAAGTATCCATATGGTTGAACGTGTCATTTACTAAATAAACTGGCCTGTACGTTTAGCTTTTTTCCATGTGCATATTTATACCAGAAGTTCCTTTTCTTTTACAGCCAGACAAGAATATTTAACAAGACAAGTAAAATAATAAATTAGAAAACGAAGAAGCTAGGTTACCAAGGTGTATGAACACTGGTGACTGGTGACGAAATGGATTGTCTGCTCATTGGCATCATGGGAGTAGGAGCTAACCCACCCTTAAAGCCAGTGTTCTTCATTTTGCTCAGTTATGATTTTAAAAAAATCCTTGTAAGTTCATAATCTGTCAATTCTGGAATGCTGGCACTAAGAGCCTGTTTTCTGGGACCGAGTTTCACATTCAACATTCAGTGGGGCTGGGGAAGTATGGAAGGTGCGTACATGGTCTTGTGACCAGAAAGATAAACATACAGGTTTGTTAGAAAAACACCCCATTTCTTAGCATTCATTTTTAAATTGATTTTTTCAGTTTTCTTTTTTACTAAGAACAACAAACATTTTCAGAAAGACTTTCAATGGTGTGTATTTGTGTGTGTGTGTGTGTGTGTGTGGTGTGTTGCTGGGGATCACACTCATGGCTTCACATACACTAGGCAACCCCCCTTCAATCCTTTAATAACTTTTATTTTGAGGCAAGATCTTTCTCTCTACACCCCTGGTTGGCCTGGAACTCCCTATGTAGAACAGACTGGCCTTGATTTCATAGAGATATGCCTGCCTCTCCCTTCTGAGTACTGAGATGAAAGATGTGTGCCACCCAGCAACTTTTTTCTTTTCTTTTTGTAACTAAGGCATAGACAGATGCCTTCTGGAGGTTTCGTACGATGATACTGATTATTTTTTAAAGTGTGAAAATATTGTCATATTTTCCTGAGAATATTAATTTGAAAGACTGTTTTTCAAAATGCTGTGCTAAAAATTGGCTTTGAGTTCGTCTAATCAATGTTTACCTACCTTCTTTGGCAATTCAGCAGTAGTGGCTACACACATCTTCTCTGGGTTGTCAAATTTATTAGACTCATTATAAAACTTAGATATGATAAGGCCTTTGGCTGATCTTAGCTGATAATGGGCACATCTTTTCTTTTGTATCCAAATGTAAAGAGTAAATGCTCCAAGATTACGGAAGGCAACACTGAATGACCCCTGACAACAACCAGAATGTGTTTTAAGATGTGCATCAGGACTTTAATCCCTGTATATGGGAAGCTGAGGCAGGAAGAGCAGGACTTTCAGGCTAATCTGGGCTCCACAGAAAGAATCTATCTCAAAATAACACCACCACCACAAATGAGGTCATCGCCCTCCCCAGCTTTTCGGTGACACTAGCATAAGATGCCAACCCCCACCTCACTTCCAAGCTCCTGAGGAATCAGGACCCTTCTTGCCCTACACTCTCCTCCTGGCATGCCAAGCATCCTAGCCGGTCCTCTGCTCCCTGATTAGAACAAGCTACTTTCTGCCCATCTTTGCTCTTTCCTCTGCCTGGGATGCTCTTCTGTGGATATCTTCTCCCGGGAAACTTTCCCATCATTCAGATGAGAGTGAACATCCATGTCTTGTTCCTGCTCTTAGGGCACAGGGCCTGGTTTCCCACCACTGTGTTTGGTGTTAGACCTGGGCCTGCTGAGCTAAGAAAGAGGCTTTCCTCTCCTGGTTATAAAGATTTTGTCATCTAAGTAAGTGTCAGAATTGTTCCCTTTTAGGATACAGATGTGATGCATTTATTTATCTAAGAGCTGGCACATCTGGTCAATGGCTTGCTGTGGGAGTATGAGGACCAGTGTTCACAATGAATTCCAGGTGTAGTGGCACATGCTGTAACCCCAGAATTGGGTGGGTGGACACAAGAAGATTCCTGGACCTCCCAATCCATACAGCCTAGCTCAATCAGTAATCTCCAGGTTCAATAAGCAAAGTGCATACACATGAATACTTCCAAAGGGATCCATTTTGAAACTTCTATGGCGTATCTCTGCTTCTACTAAGGAAAGAGGTCTTTAAAACTGCTAGCTTTGTAAATGTGCTTTGCTTTAGGGAGAGCTATCATTAGTGTATTTTGTTGTAAAGGTAGATACTTCAAATTTGATGTGGCAGTAAATTAATACTCTCAAAACCCTAAAATTCAAACACATCTCAACAGTGGAATTATTATTCATACTTAAGAAGTGAAAGGCAACTGAATTAAGCCATCTCCGACTTTCATCACTTTGTTAAAACATTAAAAACAGCTGTTTTCCCTCTATCTATAATCAGAGTCAAGGATGTTGAGGAATACTTTATGTGGCAAATTCCAAAATTTAAAAGTAGAAGTTAGTACAGATTTTACTTTCATAGTAATTGCAAAGCACAGGTAAATGAGCTATAATAACATTATTAATAAATACGTTTTATGGAGGTCACATAAGTGACCTTTAGGCTGTATATGTGAAGCGTTTTAAAAAAGAAATTGTTTAGAGGTTTAACGCGAGGTGACTCTCAAGAAAACAGCACGTGGCTTTTGTTGCATACTGTGTTTTTCCAGTGTCTAAGGTGAAATCCACATTAAAATGTTTTCTTAAGAAACTCAAAGTTTGCAGCCAGGCGGTGGTGGCACATGCCTTTAATCCCAGCATAAGCCAATTTTTAGGAGAGATCAGTGTATGGGCAGTCAAGTTACTAGAGAGGATAAAACTTGCAGGTGTGTTGGGAGGTGGTAGGTGTGGGTGAGAAGAGAAGAGACAAACGAAGCCTGGGCTTTTCTAACGTTGAGGTGTGAGGAAGAAAGAAGGAATTGCTAAGGAGCCAGCGGAACGTAGAGGGAGGACTCAGAAGCGGGCTGCAGAAACTAAGGACAGGATGTGCGGCGGGAAGGGATACTCTGAACCTAAGTGAAGAGGTGAGTTAGGAAAGGGAGACAGGTTTTGTCAATCAAGCTTCCTTTAAGAATTATATTTATGTATTCATTCATTCATTCACTATTCATGTGGGGTGTGTGTAGCTCAGAGGATAACTTGTGGGTGTTGGTTCTCTCCTTCCACCACATGGGTCCCTGGCATCAAACTTGGGTCATCAGGCTTGACAGCGAGCCTTCTGGTTGGCTGTGCTGGCTCCTCTCCTAGAAGGGTACTAATTATCCAGAATGTATAAGGAACTCAAAAAGTAAACGCCTTCTCCCAGAAAAAAAAAAGTCTGGTCTCCAATCTAACAATTCTCAAAAGAAAAGGTATAAATGGCGAATAAACATACAAGACAGAAAAGAAACAAAAAGCCCAACCAAACAAAAAACCCCAACAGGTTTAACACTCTTAATTACCAAGAAAATGAAAATTAAAAGTAAATTGAAATTCCATCTTATCTCAGGAAGATTTGGCTATCATTCAGGAAAAAAACACAACAAAGGGACCATGTGGGGTAGTGGAGAAATCCTGGCACACTGCTAGTGAGAAGGCAAGTGCGTGCAACCACTGTGGGAACTGGTGTAGTCTCTAAAACCTCACAAATGGTCCAGCTATGCCGTTCCTAGGCCTACATACCAAACAGATCTACGTCAGCGCACTAGAAAGATATCTGAGCACCCATCTTTGTCATTGTACTTTATGGATTGCCCTGATCTAGAATCAGCCTAATGTCCAGCCATAGATGAGTGGGTAAAGAAAATGAGGCAGATATTCACAATGAAGCTTTATTCTGGCAGAAGGAGGAACAAAATTACATTATATGCAGGAAAATGGGAGGAATTGGAGGTCATCATAGTACTAGAATAAAATGGACTCAGGAAGATAAATACAGCACATATTTTCTCTCATTCGTGGAATCTAGACTTCAGTAGAAGGAAATACATGAAAGCAGAAGGGGGATATTTGGGAGGAGGACGGGAACCAGTGATTGTGGGGGGGGAGGTAAGAAATAACGAGAAGGGGACATGATGAAGTGCATGAGATGCTGTATGGAAATGAGAGCTACTCAGCTGCGTCAGATGGTGCCGACGGTCCCTAAACCAGAATCAAGACCACTGTTCTGTAGCAGCCTTAGTGGGACAGCGAGCGTATAGAGAGTCAGGGTATTATACAGCGCTCTCCAGGCGGCTGTATGGGGAGAATGGAAAGTCAGGGTATTATACAGCGCTCTCCAGGCGGCTGTATGGGGAGAATGGAAAGTCAGGGGTGTTATACAGCGCTCTTCAGGGGCTGTATGGGGAGAATGGAGACATACATTTAAATCCTCAAGAACTTAAGAAAAAATAAAGTCATTTAAGTGTAAAGCACTATGAAATCAGAAATACTAACGGTTATAAATTTCTGAGCACTCAGTGATGGCTGACTGCAGTTATTCTTGAATGTGGTCTCTGTTTTTAATTTTTATTTTTGGACTAAAGATGTAGTTAATGTGAAACAAATATGAAAAGGATTGAAATTTGGGGAAAAATGTGATGAGATGGGAGAGTTAGCAGGCTGATTGCTCTTTAGCAATAAACACCTTCTCCATCCAAGGACCAAACTTGCTTATTAAAGGTGTTCAAATTAGTGAAGGGACTGCGTTTCCATTACAGTTGTCCAGATGTCTCTGAAATAGTTAGACATCCACAATCTGGCTAGTCTGAAACACCCAGGGACAAGGCAATATTTCTGCAATATAGCACTGAACGATTTTGTATAAGCTGCTGGACTTTTGTGCAGCCTTTCTAGGTCTAAAATGAAAACACAGGATCCCCGTCCCCCCACTCTCCCCAGCAGAGTGAAAGGATGATCTACCCCCATTTCTGTTTTCTCTTCTGTGTTTTGACACAGTAAGGAGCTTCAGAACAAGGAACAGCCCCTCACCCCCGGCTTGAAACCTTGGAAGTACTTCCCCCAAATTCACCTCTTCTCTTGATTTCATCTCCCCCTTTCTACCCGCCCTCTATATTTCTCACTTTTCATTTTCTCTCTGAAGCTTTCTCTAGCTCTTATGGGCACTAGCAGTAGACATTTAAAAGATAATAAAGTTTTTATCCCTCCCTGAAGACATGTTTTGGTCATAATCTCACAAACTCTAAAAGAAAAGGAGCTCTGGACCCCAAGAGAGACAGACATACATGGATCTAAATAGGAAGGAGAAAAAGACAAGATCTCCTGAGTAAATTGGGAGCATGGGGGTCACGGGAGAAGATAGAAGGGGAGGGGAGAGAAAGGGAGAGGAGCAGAGAACAATGTATAGTGCAATAAAAACAAGAAATAAATAAAAATGAAACAAAACAAACAAAAACAAAATTAATAAAAGAAAAGGAAAAGGACCTCTGTCTGCAACCCTGAAGAATCCTGTTAGAGGAATTGTGTATTGTAGACATGGGCTTCTTTCACTCTGACATCTGTCGAGTGCACGCTGCCTCTAACTAATCATATTCAACCTGCTATGTTTGCTGGCCCCCTTTCCTGTGGAACCACCTTACAGGTTTTTGAAACACTTCCAAACCCACAGTTGATGTTTTTCATTCTCTGGCTCTCTTTTGCCTGTTCTCATTCCAAAACAAAGCTGATTATTCCTGGTTTAATGGTTGACTTTTTCCCATTAGCCTGCCTACCTTTCTGCCTACCTTCCATGGTCTCTGTACCCCTGGAGGGTCTAGAATTCACTTTATAGACCAGTTAGCAATGAACTTGTGGCCACCTTCTTTCTTCTGCCTCCCAAATGGTGGGGTTACAGGTATGCACCACCAAGCTCACCAACACAGTCATATCTTTCTGTTTTTTTGAAGGCATAACTTTGGGTAAGCATGAAATGGTTTATGCCTCAGGCAATGAGCCTGAAATGCAGAGAAAATATTTGTAGGGGATATTGAGGATACAAAACCTAACCAGGAGTTAACTTAGAACTTGGAGATCTTTTGCTGGTTGCTTGAATAAGTTCTCATTGTGAACACAGCCTCTGGCCATAGCCTCTTGATTATCTAAGCACAAGACATAACCAAGATGTCACTATCAGGTTTCTTGGTCCAGCGGTTGGATCTGTGAGTGCTGATCTAGATCTCGTGGCCCATTCTTGGCAGCACTCTGAGAACACCAGGAATTATTGGGTATGATTCTGGAGGTGATATTGACAGTCAAGTTGTGAACTTTGATACTTAAAAGAGGGAGAGAGAAGGAGGGAGGGAGAAGATGCAAGCCCATTAAACAAGTGAGCAAACCTGGGAACTTCAAATATTTGAACAGAGAGGTGATTTTACTTTTTAGTCATAATTACTCTTGTGATTTTTAGTGGGTCAGATCATGGTTTGGAAATGTCTGTTGTCATCCCCCACATCCCCAACCGGCTTACTTTAAAGGAAGACAGTTTGGTAAGAAATAATGTTATAGGGTGGGTTCCATGTATGGGTTCATACTATGAAGGTTTAAAATACTAGGGGTGTATACCAAAATTCACCAACAATTTCCTTCACTCAGAGATTCGATGTGTGTTTTGGAAGAGTTTCAGAAAACTCAATTTGATTTATTTCTGGAGTTTTATAACAGAATCCCTAAAGCCCAGCTGCCCTGTCTGCTCTGTCTGGAGGGTTTTCACTTCCATAGGTAGTCAGAATCCCCCTGGTAAAGGAGTGAGGTCTAAAGCAGGAGAGGCCATGAGGCACTAATGTGCAGGCACAGGACAGAACTGAGTCTTCTGCAGGCCGGATGCTATCCTCTGGTCTCCTGCTGCTGTCCTGGACTTCAGGGACTTGATAATGAAATTCACTTGGAGGGTTTGCATAGCTTTGTCTCTCTTCACCCATGAGACTTGGACCTCAGTGCTGCTCACTTCTCTGTCAGCTACCCATTTCCTCTTCTGGATGCGTTAGAATCCTCAGTGTATTGCCTGACTTTTGCTCTTCCCCAGCCTGGCATCGTCCCTCCATATGGACCTGCTTTCTGAGCAGGGTCTGCCTCCTTCCACCTTTGCCTCCATTGCATATTCCATAACTGGACTGAAGGGAAGTGACTGTCAATTTACAGGATTCGGGAGGGAATCAGAACTGGCTCAGCTTCTCCACTTCAGGGTGTGAAATTTGGGGGAAATTTTTAAATTTTCTACACCACTTTTAAATATGAGCACACATTGCCGAATGCTAATTTACCAATCTAAAACCACTCCCCTTTTTCTATTTCTACAGCTGGAAATCAAGAAGGGCCCTCCTCCCCTACATGGGACCCATTACAACGACAATTCAACTGGCACTCTTAGTAGCTACTCAAAAATTAACCCTGTTTGCTGCCATCAGATTACATGCCTTACTAGTGAACTTCTTTGTTCCTTACCATCCCTAGCTTCTCTTGCAGCCTCAAGAGGGAGGGGCTTACAAGATGACAGACAGCACAGCAAGCTTTCTCAATGATTCTCTGTCAGAGCATGGGGGTTGGGAGGACTAGCAATCAAGCGGCAAGGGGTGTGGATAGATTTTTGGCAAGAAAGAGGTATCTGTAGCAGCTGTGATCTAACAGTAGGAACCATGGCTCTTTTATATTTCAGGAAGCAATGAAAAACACAAATTAATGATAAGCAGAAGGTGAAGCATGGATCACTTCTATTGATTTTCTTTTTGATCGAAACATTCAGTTCGGGAGTAGTTTTGAAATTGATAGCTACAAATTAATTGTGACTGGAAAACCAGGGCCATGGAACTCATTTCTCAATCATACTGAGTGCTTGCGACCGCTGTTTTTAAATGTGCTTCCCCATTCCTTCCCAACAGTCCTGTGAGACATCATCTTGTTTACACACGAGGGAGCAGAAGCTCAGTAGAGTGCAAAGCAAATACTCAAAACCCACCTGACAGCATTACTGAAGAAAATGGGAGAATCGGTATGATGGGTGCTTTAGAGAATCAATACTATTCACCTTTCAGAGGATATAACATGCTAACGAAATGGAAGGCATCATCTATAAGGATGTCACGAGTAAAAGAAATAGACATTGTCTTGTTTTATCATTCGAACTTGAAGTGTCCAGTATGTCCAACATTGTCATTTTAATCTTAACATTTTATGAAGGTGTCCTCCTTAAAAAAAGTTGGGCATTTAGCTAATTATTAGATCATCAGAAGGCTGAGTCTATCAAATACCATTTGTATAATTCAACTATCATGTAATACCAGGATATTTGCTTTGCAATAGATGACAAAAATAATACACAGTCCTTGCTCAAAAACTTATAAACATTAAAGCCAGCTAAGATACATGGGAAGAAACTATGGGGTGGAAAACCATATCTGAAATATTTGCATAAAAGATGCCCTGTCCTTTAGCGATAATGAAAGGCCTTACTAAGTAGGCTGTAGAAGGCAACTATTCATTTGGGTGCTGTGCGATGAGACTGGCGTGCTGACGAGACTCATTTGGTCTTTAGTATACAATAAGAAATGATTCGCAATTGGTGACATGAAGGTACTTCTCTGGGTATCAGAATATTCTGGGGTGGAACAAAGAGGCTATGGAGTTTCAAAACAAGATTTCCAGCCCTGGTTTTAATTTCTTTAATGTAACATTTTTAGTTAGTTGCTAGCAAAGGGACTGGAGACTGTTTCAGCTTCCAAAGAGAAGAATGCTTAAAAGGGAGATGAAGGATGTAGAGAAACCAGTGTTGCAGTCAGTGCCAGCGCCAAGTGCTGCAGCAGGAGCACGGGGGCAGAGTTAAGGCAATGATGGCGGGTTACCTGGGAAGGTGAGATGGTACAGTTTTAAAAGTATGTTGTCCTAGGAAAGCTTTTAGGAGATTTATAGACATAAAGCTCCTTTCGAAGATGAACTCAAAATAATTTTGAGTAAAAAGGGAAAATATACTGTAAAATATTTATTTAATAAAAATAGTTTTGTAGTCTATACATAATTAAATAAAAAGTGCAACAAATTATTTTCATGTCTTTGTAAAAGTGCATACAGTACAACTAGCACATCCGGTTCAGCATTCTACAAATACGGCCACATAGCAAGATGTGAACATATTCTTGATTTAGACAGGTAAGAAGGATCAGGTTGGGTGCCACAAATTGTGGCTTAAATTCCAAGAAAATAATGCTTTGGTAATGTGAACGATTTGATTGTACCACAATACATGATATTTAAAAAGCAAAGAATAAAATTTCTTAAATGCAAACCTTGTTTCTGGGCAATCAACTTCCTATAGAGCTAAGAAAAAAAAAGGGTGAGGAGGGTGACCGAAATGTAAAATCGGAGGTTCTCCCTCTCCTTCTCAGTGTTCTTTCCTTCCTTCTCAGTGTTCTTTCCTTCCCTAGCTGTAAAGGAAGGTGTGTGGAAATGATCTATTATTACTCTCATTTCTTCGATGTCAGTTTTACAGTATTGTCTTCTCAGTACACGGGTCAAGCTCTCTACTACTGGATATTATCCCAGCCCCAATTTAGCAGTCTCAATATTAATACCACTGTTTAGCTATTCTGTTCTTAGATAGTCAACACTCTAGTTAAAAGCACCTACACAGACTCTTTGCACAATAAGGCAACGAAGTTGGCTTTGAAATAGTTCTCAGGTCTCACAAATATTAGCAGATACTTTCAAGTAATGAGGAAATGGAACACATTTTAATTTAAGTATCTCTCAAGATGATCTAACCTTAGGAATAAAGGCAGGCTTAAGGTCCAGAATGCAGGCATCAAATCTATCTTTGTTCCAGCTACAATAAAACAATTAAAAAGAGGCTCAGTTTATGAAAAAGGCCTTAGAACAATCCAGTTCCTATTGATGTCTTTATCTTGGATAAGAACGCCAAGATAACATAAAAGGCATACAGGAATGAAGTTGTTTCAAAGGAAAAGGGTTAATTTTATTTTGGAAATGAAAGGGTATGCAAATATAAAATAGGCTGCCTCTATCTCTAACCTGAAAATGATTTTTTTTACTTGGAATTAAGAGTCCTTCACACTAAAGTATTAAAGACAAGCACACTTACCATGAGTTTGTGATTAGCTCTCCCAATTTAGATTAGCAGCAGGCTTTAAAATTTGCCTTTTCTAATGAAATGAGCTTCTCTGGGAAGCATATGAACAATGCAAAAAATGTACTTCTAAAGAAAGTTTCCCAAAATATACAATGGTCAGAATGGGAACCAAGAACATTCATAAAATGAATTTAAAAAATAAAATTAGAAATGACACTCCTTAAAGGACAGAACATTAAACCAGAGCAAACATTGCCAGTGAGGAGCAGTTCCCATCTGCAGACACACATGCCCACAGGTAACACTGAAGTTAGATTGACGTGGATAGAGGCAAGTGCTCACAGCCGCATTTCCATCATGACGTAGGACACCTTGTGGTCACAGAAGCCCTGATCCCACCATGTGACTATAACATATCACACTCACACTCTGATCAAGGAAATAACAGATATGCCACTTGATTACTCTTGATTACTTGATTTCCAAAATCAAATTCTTCTTCTTTTTTTTTGTCTAATTAGAAAAAGTCATTCTTAAATTAACGCTCATAAATAATCCAGGAAAAAAGCTTCAGTTCTGGCTTCTCTCAATAGTATTATATTAACTCCCAGAAGACACAGTATTAATGGAGTAGCTGCTTTGAAGCCATGAAATACACACTAATAAATATTTTTCTGAACACAGAGTTTAAATTCATCCAGGCCATTGCCGTGCAGAGTCCTCGCTTGGAAGGAGCCTGACTTCAGCAGCAGGTTAGGGAGTAGCTGCTTGAGGAGGGCTGGAGCTGGGCTCTTCCTGCTTCCTGCGTTTCTTTATAACACTGAATACACCACTAGCCAGGAAAAATACAGAGATGGCCGCAAAGTACGTGGCATAAATCAGGAACTACAAGAGAGGAAAACAGTCATTCATAAATTTACCAGTTAGAGACGAGTGTGTCATAACATACATGTAAACATACTCTACAGAGTCAAAGGTGTGTCTGGAGTTTCCCAGTTAGAATGAAGAAATGGTGCCTGTCTACACATGTGCCAGATACTGAAGACACAGAAGTGGACCAGTGGGATACTGAAGCCCATCAGCTGCCTGAGTGTGGATCCTGGCTTTGCGTCTCTTCCTAGAAGTAACCTACATGAAGGAATTGAATCTTGGGGCTAGAGAGATGCTTCAGCAATTCATAGCTCTTTCTGCTCAAACATGAGAAATAGAGTTTGGATCTCAGCACCCATGCCAGTTGGCTCACATAGGCCTGAAACTCTAGCTCCAAAGGATCCAACATCCTCTTCTGGCCTCTGAGGGCACACTCACACATGCACATATACACTCACACAGGCACACAGGTGTGCATGCATACACACACACATACACACATACACGGTTTAAAAAAAAGAAAAAATCTCAGAGACTTGGACTAATTTACAAAGTAGAATTTTAAACAATTCCTATTTTACAGGGCTTATTGGAAGAAGCAGACAAGGTCATGTACATAAGGGTTTACTAGCACAGTGCTAATGCCACAGACACTGCTTTTGTTGGCATTAGTGCTGTTACTGTTCTAAGTGAATCAAGGTCTGTATCCTCAAAATGATGGGTGGGTGTGCCTAAGAGATCAAGAGCTTTATCCCCTACCAGGAGAGGGCACTAGAAGGCCAAGAGTATTTCACTATAGAATTCTTTTTAGAAGACTTACTTGACCAGTGTGTGTGTGTGTGTGTGTGTGTTTGTGTGTGTGTGTGTGAACAACTTCATTTTTTTTTTCTTCTTAAAATAACTTACTAAATACTTACAAACAGGCTCAGGTACAACAGTGTGGCCCTAAGTCTGAGCCAGATTCTTTAAAACTTGACTATATTTTGATAAGAAATGTGTTAATGATCCAGGGCAGCCAGTTTCAGCTCAGTCCACAAAATGCTATTCTTCCACGCTTAAGTAAGCCATTTATCTGACAATGTGCTCTTAAATTTCCACTCCAAGTGTCTCATATTTCTTCAACTGGAATGGTCGGGTAATCTTCCTCACAAAATGGGCAGGATGAATCTCTGTTCTCTACCCAAGAAGAGATTTCGGGCTAAAATGCTGACTTAAATCCTCTCTACCACACTGTTCTTGACTGTGTGATCTTAGACAAATCCCTTAATACTTCCCAGACACATGCTTTCCTTAGACCCAAATTCTGAAGTCATAATACCTTTATAATATACATGCTGGTTTAGCTTAGCAGCCCATACAATGAAATGTCTCTCTGTACTTAGCTCCTTCACAGTCAAAAAATTTAAAGAAAACCAGTAATATACATAATCTAGACTCTGTGAATTTTCCATTTTTATGTGGCTTATTTTTATTTACTCCTTTTAATCTATCATTATCTGTACTGTCTCTTTAAAGACTTTACCCTTTTTTTTAGGCATTAACTTTATTTTATGACTCTATACTCTCCAGTCTATAACAGAACTGAGAGAAGCACTCAGTACAAGTACTTGCTAGGTTTATTTCTCTTGTAGACTGCTTAATGAAATCAAAACTCATTAACACTAACACGTTAAGTTTTGCTATCTAGGAAATTCGGGTGTAAGTGTGAAGTACTGAGTAATAATGGAAATTCAGGAAAAAAGAATCTCTTGGCTGGATGTGGAGACAGGCACTTCCTGATTCAGTCACTTACTTTACAGAGTACACCCACAAACACTATAAAGTTATACTACATAAGGCCATTTACAATTCCAGAAGGCATGAAAGCTGCCATTCTTTGAGTGTTTGCATAAAGGTTTTCTCAATAGGTCACATGCTGAGAATCACAATACTTATCAACAAATGGCAAGTCAGTAACTTGGTATATGGGTGAAGGGTGCTTTATACAAAGGAGGAAGGGGTCTTAGAGGGCTCTGAGGTAGCATGAAGCAGGACATCTCATACAGGTACATAGATGGCTCAACAGTGAAGAGCACTGGCTGCTCTTCCAGAGAACCTGGGTTCAACCCCTAGCATCCACACGGTGGATCACAAACATCTGTAACTAGCTCTAGGGACCAAACATCCTCTTCTGGCTTCAAGGCACTAAGCATGCATGTGGTGTATAGACACACACACAGGCAAAACAACCATACTGAGAACAAAGAAGTAAGGTGGTGCTCTAACTCAGCAGAAGAGCAACTGCCAGCACGCTCGAGGCCCTGACTTCCCTTACCAGGAAAGGAAGAGGAAAAGACAGAAAAGAATGGAAAATGGACAAGGAGGTGAAAAGGCTAGGCCTGGAAGGAATCAGTTTTATCTCTCAGCCAAACCAGTCCCTCCCGGCTAGTTAATTGCTCTAGGTCAATGGTTCTCAACCTTCCCAATGCTGTGACCCTTTAATACAGTTCCCCATGTTGTGATGACCTCCAACCATAAAACTATTTTCATTGTTATTTCATAACTGTAATTTTGCTACTGTTATGAATCATAATGTAAATATCTGATATGCATGATATCTGATTATTTGACCCCTGTGAAAAGGCCATTTGCCTCAAAAGGGTCACAATCCACATGTTGAGAACCATTGCTCTGGGCCCTCATCAAAAAGTAATGATCTCCACATTCTCCACATAAGAGAAGAACAGCAGCTGAAGGGAGGAGGGAACACTTGATTTGGATCTGCTCAGAGTGTCCGAATTTGTTTTCATAAGGCGTGTCCCACCCCTTTCATTTAAGATTGTTTTCAGTGTCAATGAAGAGCCCTTACCTGTGTGGTGATTCCCAAGCCAAGGCCCTTGGCATCTACCATGATTAGAGTGAGCAGGGTCTGCAATGCCAGGGCAATGAAGGTGTTTACACCAAACACAAGGGCATAACGTTCCATGCTGAGGTTTGCAGCAATCTGAAAACTTTTTAAAGAGAAAACCATAAATGTGAACACAGCCCTACTGTGGGACAATGGTTTTGTACCCTGTAAAAATTTATCACTTGTATTAGTTTAATAAAATGCTGATTGGCTAGTAGCCAGGCAGGAAGTATAGGTGGGACAACCAGAACAGGAGAATGCTGGGAAGAGGAAAGGCTCAGTCTGCAGTTATCACTCAGACATAGAGGAAGCAATATGAAAATGCCTCGCTGATAAAAGATACCAAGCCACATGGCTAACACAGACAAGAATTATGGGTTAATGTAAGATACAAGAGTTAATAAGAAGCCTGGGCTAAGAGGCCAACCAGTTTATAATTAATGTAGGCATCTGTGTGTTTTTGGGGGGACTGAACAGCTGCGGAACCAGGCAGGACCGAAACCTCTGTCAACACAGCCCATTCTTTCCGCTGCTAATTACCTTTCCAACAATGGGAAATTGCTGTTACTATATGATAAAAAACTTATGAAAACAGATAAAAATACAAGAGAACAAACAAATCTTGTCTAAATACTTCCTGTGGAGAAAATGTATAGTAACTACAATATAGTGCTTCCTCCCATTTGCCTCTTCTAAACAGAAATTTTAATTTGGGGGGGTTATAAAGAAATCCAAGTTTATGTTGCCATAACTTTTCCTACTACGTCTCTGAGTTAAAATACATACGTTGCTATGGTGATGAGTACCATGTAGATGATTCTGAAGATAACATAGGATGCATAGCACACCCAAATGTTCTTCACTATGTCCATGGTATACACTGCAGCAGCGATCAGAAGAGAACACAGGAATAACATAATTTCTCCCCAAGTTGACCAAGATATTTTTATATAGCCCACAGCAAACACAGCACTAGCACCTACAAAACAAACAAACAAAAAAGTAATCTAGTTATTGACTAAAGAAACTCCAGTTCAACACATTAAAACTCAGTTATATTACTTTATCTTAAAAAACTTTAAAGTTATAAATTAGTTAGCTCACAAATGTGGATTTCCTTGAACCTCGAGCAGAGAATTTTAAACTTGGTGGACTAGCATGGTACCCCTGAGACAAGACTGAATTAGGGTACATGGCAATTAGATGGAAAAGGACACAGACCCAGGGATGTTGCTAAGAAAATAACTGCTTGGCTTGATGCACAGTTTAGAGTCATAGAAAATCACTGCATCTGGTCTGGCAACATAGCTGGGAGAGTCTTGGTCCTGTAGATGGAGAGGCAACCTAGCATATGCAGAACTGCTTCCTCCCTTTAGTGAATGATGGTAATGATGATGAAAGCTACAAAAAATACACAAGGGCCTTCTAGGGGCCAGCCCCAGCCATAATTAGTAGGCACTTACGGCTGTTATGCAGACTTTCCCAACAACCTTATGAATTAGGGCAACAAATGAGAAAAGGACAGCAGAACCTGTTACCGAGGATACAGGCCCTAAGGCCACTGTGCCCAAGTTCCAATCTTCACTTCACTATCTACCATTTATTTGGTCTTAGACAAATTATTAAAATGACCAAAATTTCTAATGTAAAATGACAACAATAACTGCAACCATCTCAGGAATTTTGGAATATCACAAAAACACATGTTGTCTACAGAACAGTGTTCAGTACACGCTAACACTCAGCAGGGATTAGCTGCTGTCCAACTACAGGGCACTGATACTCAAAATCTCAGTAAACAAGGGTAAGCAGAATATGGCAAAGAAGAAAATTGTCTTGAAAATTAGTATATTCCATTTTCCCTACTGTGTCTGTCAGCCACAATCCTCTACCACATGATTACATCCAAGTTTTCTCCTAAATTAGAAAAGCAGAGTTCCAAACAAACCCTTCCTCTGGGGTTACTTCAAGTTTGGGAGGAGTGAGTAGACCTGATCACGGCTGGTTTAACTACCTGTGGATGGCCTCCGGCCACACTCCCGAGCGGCTTACCCAGCAGGGTTGAAACAGCCTCCACGCCGCCATTGTAGATAACCGCGCTCTGAGACGGCATCACCTCCTCCCACAGTCCCTGGGCGTAGTTCACCACTTGAAAATAGCCGCAGGTGGAGAGGGCCCACCACACAGACCAGCAGAGCAGGGGGCGGGAAGAGTAACAGATCAAGAAGTTGTTCCACAGGACCTTCAACACGCACAGCCGGTCTGCCTTGGGCTCCTACACAGCAAAGGGAAGCGGAGCTCAAACGCCGTGGTGGCAATTGTGCAGACAGCTATGCAAGCTCGGTTTCCTAGCTCGCAAGAATTTTTTTTTCCTTTGTAAAAGCCAACTGCTTATTTCACTCAAGTAAAATGTATATATTTGAAAATAACAGCAGAATGTGCTATCAAGGACCCGAGCTCTGAAGCTACTAGGAGTTTCAATCCTGACTTCACTGTTTGCAATTACATGACCTTAGGCAAATTATTAACTATCCAACGTTTCCACTGTAACACACAGACACACACACACAGACACACACACAACTTTCATATTAAAAATATAAACTTGGGAGTTAATTCATCATTTTGGTTACAAAGAATGGGTGAGGTGCATTAAGCGTTGAACACCTCTTCTAAGAAAGCTTTATAATCATGTCTGGAATTTTTGTTATTTTCGTCCTATAATTTCATTTGCTGCCCTTGTATAACAAAGTAACAAAGCAGCGTCTGAAAAAAATAAACAATACATATCCCTTCTAGCATAGAAAAGGAAATGAATTTTGTATCTTTAAATACTTTGAGCTTCAATACAGAAGCTACAAGTAGATACAAATCGCCAACTGAATCATTTCACATACTCATTAAGCAGACATTTTCTGCCTGCTTTCTTTATATGCACCAAGTAGTAGGGATACAAAACTGGAGACACAGCTCCAAGACATCTCTGCCATGATACATAATGCTAGGTCAGTCTGACTTTGAGGATCAGGCACTCTAGGGAGGATAAATTGGTCATCCCTTACATAAATCAACTGCATCTTAATGAATGAACAAACCAATAAAACGGGCTTGCTTGTCTGTTTCACTGCCATTAGCCAATGCCCAGAACAGCAACTGCAAACTTACGGCTAAACTCACCCGTTCCTCCACAGGAGGTTCGTCTAAATTTAGAGGCATTTTTGACTCAATGTCCTCCCGTCCAGGAAGGTGGTTAGATGCTGGGGCATCCGCAACAATGCCACCATTTTGTACCTTGATGCCATTCACTCGGTGACAGGAGGCAGGAATGTGGTGGAAGAAGAGGCTCTTCTGTGGCATGGGCAGAAACCAGGCCACGGCAAAAGCGACCGAAACGCAGGTGAGGGAGACGACGTTCAAGCTGAACAGTAACCAGCCTGCCACGGAGACAAGGATCTGCCCTAGGACGGAGCCCACCGTGAAGCCCACCAAGGTGGCACTGCGACAGTAACTCGTGACCTTCTGGTACATGCCCAGGTCGACCACACTGTAGATGTAGGAGTAATAGGCGATTTCAGCGGCCGTGGCGATGCCGTAGAAGAATTCCAAGAACTGAATGGCCAGCAGTCCTTGGGCATAGAGCAGCATGAACCAGGTAACGATAAGGCTGAATCCCTGAAGCAGAATGACAGGCTTGTAACGGAGGTAGTCTGTGGCGAGGAACACAGGGAATAGCAGCACCAGGTAGGAGTACGTCCAGACCGGGTAAATCTCATTGAAGACCTGGTGAGGAGAGAATTAAAGCTCAGTGATCGAAAGAGCCAGCAAGCCATAAAAATTCACTCTTACGGATCAGTCTACCGACTTTCCCTTAGCAACCAAAGAAAGGCGAGCTGCAGAAGGTCCAGGTAACTATCTGGAATTGCCCTTCCTATCCCCACTCTTTCACATCACTTTTTCTTCATAAATCCTTCCCATCAAGAGTCTTACTAGGTAGCCCAGGCTAGACTCAAATGCACTATGTAGATCAAAGTAGTCCGGCACGTTAGGTCCTGCTGTTTCTGCCTCCCAAGTGCTGAGATGACAGACAGTGTCCACCTCACTCACGCCCAGCTCCTGTAAGCATTCTGAGATGTGGATCCAGCATTCATCCGAACAACTTAACAGCCAGCATGCTGTTCGGAAGGCTCAAGGAACCTTCCAAAATGTCTTGGAGATGAGATCATTGCCAACTCTTATCTGTTACATCTATTGTTATTAATTCTTTTGTAACTTCATACATATATACAAAGTATGTAGATAATATTTACTTCTACTCCTCCCCTCCAACTCCTCTGAGACTACCTCCACCAACTTCATTATTATTTCCTCTTCTTCCATAACCCAGAGATCCACCAGTATTGCTCATATAGATATAGGGATGGGCATAGGACCACCCACTGATGCGTGAGCCATGTATTATGGGCCACCCCTCTAGTATCAGTGTGTAGTGAGGTTTCTCTGATTTTCAGGTTTGCTCTTTGGTGAACAGAAGAAAACTGTACATCTGTCCTATGTCTTGATGGAGAAACTCTCCCTTGGTGGTAGCAGTACAGGCAGCACGTGTCCTTCTTACTCGCTCACATCCTTAAATAAAATGCAAGTTTGGGGTGTTTTATTTTTCTTTTCCTAAATGAAAAAAAATAATTTATATAGTTGTACATATTTATGAGACACAGTGTATCTTGGTGCATGTATACACTCTGCAATACCCAACTCAGGGTATTTAGGTTATTTATTATCTCAAACATTTATCATATCCTTATAATAGGAACACAGAATCCTCCCTTTAGCTATTTTGATTTATATGACATAAGATTTACTGGAACTTACTGCTATTTTCTTTTATGCACAATTTTGAATTGGTATTCTATGAAAATAATCTTTTGAGTGTGTTTTAAATGAGAAAGACTATGTCTGGAATTTCAGTTCTGTTACTTGTCATATAACTAAGAGCTGTTCTTCAACTCAGAATGGGTAAATGCTAATAAACTTGCTATCAGCTGAACATAAATCAAAAAAATGTATTTGGGTTGGGGAGACGGTTCAGTTAGTAAAGTGCTTGTCATGCAAGCATGGAGATCCCCAATATCTGCCCCCCCCAAAAGCTGGTACATGGGCACACACTTGCAATCTTAGCACTGGTGAGAAAGAGACAGGAGCTTCCCTGGGGTTTGCTGGTCGTTAGCTAACCTAGCCACATTGGTGAGCCGCAGGTTCAGTGAGAGATTCTGTCTCAAAAAAAAAAAAACAAAAAAAACCCAAAAACCAAAATCAAAACCAAAACCAAAAAAAAACCCTAAAGGAGAGTGACTGAGGAGGACAACCTATTTTACTTCAAGCTAAATCTGCCACCTCCATTCCTGAAAACATAAACATACACTGCACACAAATTAAAAAATGGATTTAATGTGCACCCTGCAGAACCGCATCATTTGGCAGCACAGAGCCCTGCATACTATTGTTTTTCTCCTTCAAGAAGGAATGGCTGAAAGGGAACTGTGACTCACTGCTACTGCCTGGCATTACAACAAAATGTCATTGCTAGCTCAGGAAAAGGTCAAAATCAACCCCAGAATATGACACATGGAACGAGTACTGTTTGAATAGGATCATAAGGCTGAAAAAGGTAAGCTTGATAATTGTAAATAGGGGGTTGTGGATAGGTAAGTTTCTCAGATCCCCTTAGAATCCATCTTCATCAGCAGCACGAGAGGATAAAACCTGCACTATTGGACTCTTTGTTGCAAGGATTAAATGAAGGGTTCTGTGCATAATCAATTATTTACTCTGCTTTTTCACAGGTCTGAAAACTAGAAGACTGAATTGAAAATAGGCTATTGGACTGTATGAACTAGAACCAGTCACACTGTGAACCTCATTCTCCAGGTGCCAATCATTGCTGACAATGTCCTTCCTCAAGGAGCTCACCACCTAGCAATGCCCTAAAGGGGAGATTTCAGTGAGTTTTGGGTGTTTCTGTTTTACTGCTGTTGCCTTGGGTTTTTGGAGTGGGGGTCCCGGCTATTCAGTTGTCAAGACTGATCTGGAACTTGCTATGCAGACCAGAGTGGCCTCAAAATCTGCACAGTCTTAATCAAGGACTGTAGAAGGGATTCTTTGTCAAAGTGCACAAATTCTAACAAATGAGAAACAAAGTGTCTGTGTCCCTTAGCAAAGGAACCTTGAGAGAAAGCTGTGTTCTGCAACACCAAGCTCCCCTTTATCCCTGTTCTTCCAGATACTACTGTCCCTCACATCTCTGAAGTTTGACTGTCCCGTGTGTCTCAGCATGTTTCTATGCCTTCACAGGTCCCTACAGCAAAGCTATTGGCCTACAATCCTCTCCTTAAAAAGTATTTTTCGCAGCCAGGCGGTGGTGGCGCATGCCTTTAATCCCAGCACACAGGAGGCAGAGGTAGGCAGATTTATGAGTTCAGGTCAGCCTGGTCTATAGAGCAAGTTCCAGGACAGGCTCCAACGCTACACAAAGAACCCTGTCTCGAAACAAACAAAACAACAACAACAAAAGGATTCTTCCTTGAAACTGTGCACTAGGTGCACAAGAAGCTATTACTGCATACAGAAGAATGCAACCCTGTCCCTTGCAGCAACATGGGTGGAGCCAGAAAATGTATTTAGGTTAAATCATCCAGACACAGAAAGACAAATGCTACATGCTCACTCTCATACGTGGAAGTCAAAACAAGCCACTATAGATGGGGTATGTAGAGGTAATAGGTGCCATAGTACACCTAAAACAGTCATTCTACTATGCTTTGGAATGACTGTAGTCAACAACAACCAATTATATAGTTTATGTATAACCTGAAGGGAACAGTTTAAGGAAATGGTGGAGAGGTGAATGTTAGCTGTTCTGATCCCTGTAAACTATATGCATGTGTTGAAATTAATACATGAATACATACAATTACTATGCTAATACAAAGTTTCAAAATGTTCTCTATTGCTTCCTTCAGCACCCCACCTTCTTTTGTTCCCAAGTTTTGCTCAACTGTACACGCTAGTAATACCGTTTATGGTTAGACATGTAACTTTCAGCACTAGCTGTCGTTAAATGCTTAATTGCCAAAGCTTCATTGTATAAGTCTGTCCCTTATCAATTTAAAGGGTGTGGTGGTGCATGCCTATAGACTGAGGCAGGAGGACCATTAACTAGTTCAAGACCAGTTTCGCAACATCCTAAGACTTTGTTTAAAAATAAATAAATAACACTTATGAGGTTAGCACCACACTAACCCAGACCCACAATTTAGATAATTGAAGATGAGGGAAAGTAATACTACCAGCCTTGGGGTATCAACTAAATATGGTAAGGGATGGGGCAGGTGGAACATGGAGACCAGATGGGTTCTCTTTAACTCCCTCTAATTAAGAGACCTATTTTTCTCCTACAAGGAACGTCAAAGAAGAGGCAAACACTGCTTGGCACCGTAGCAGCGCATCTCTGAGAGAATCCCACATACACTGCACAATGATGTGAATGTTACCTCAATTATTTCTAGTTAATACAAGCAATCCTAAGAAGTAAATGCTTTATCATTGCTATTTTATAAGAAGGAAACTCGGTGTCAGAGAACGTTAAATTATACAAAGTTACCACAGCCAGGACTGGCAGAAAGAAGATCAGAACCAGACATCCCCAATCCACCACACTAAAACACCTCCTTTTTTCAATTAGAAAACTGGTATTGATTCAGAATGTACGAAGTTTATGTGTAATGCCTGCAGAAGCTTACCATCACTGTGGTGGTACATGACAGGGATTCCTCAGAAGATGAAGACCACATACTCCAGGACTGGGCCTCAAAGGACATTCTTTTTAAACATTTCTGGTAGAGAAGTCTTAACACCAGAAAACATTCCTTTAATAGATATTTTGGCTCTTGAAGGGCAACTTCTTATAAGCAAAAACAAACAAATTCCATACCCTTATTAATTGTCCATAACTAACTTCTTATCTCAGGTGAAATCTGCCATGTGATCAAAGGGAACTAATCTGCTCTATTCAAAGTGTTGTTCATAACTTTGGGCAGACTTGTTTGTCTTCATGTTCTTCTGAGATATGTGCCACAGGAAAGCCAACTGCTCAGTTTTAAACCGATTCACATTTAGGCTTAAGAAAACAGTGCCAATAGTCCTGCTGCCCAACTTAATGAACACAGATTTACACAACACTACTTCAAATGTGTAGAAGTGACAAAAAGAATAAATGAACCTTTAGCTTTGGGAGCTCTGAGCCAAATAAACAGCATGCAGGCACATATATTTAAAAATGAAAACTGAAAACAAACATGGCGGGCCCAGAAAGATAAGGAAGACACAAAGCACACATACATACACATACACACACACACACACACACAGAGAGAGAGAGAGAGAGAGAGAGNNNNACACACACACACAGAGAGAGAGAGAGAGAGAGAGAGAGAGAGAGAGAGAGATTGTTCCAAACAGAGATCATACATTTGAGTATTGGATCTTATATGAGCTGGTGAATATGCCAGATTTAGGACTGGCAAATGAATGAAGCCTGGCTGTACTAAAGGGGCAAAGGAATCTGCCAGGCTCAGAGTATCAAACAGAATGTGTGGAATAGTTTTACAAGTCCAAGAAAAAGCAGTAAACACCAAAACCATGCACTACTGACAAAAGATAAAGTCACCTTTTAGAGACAAAGAGCTCTGTTGGGTATGATGGTAAATGTTTTTAATCCCAGCCACCTATAGGCTGGGGCATGAGGTTCACAAGTGTAGGATACTCTGGGAAACCTACTAAGAACATCCCTAAAAAATGGTCAATGGCACTGGAGAGATGGCTCAGTGGTTAGAATCTGCTGCAGAAGGAGCCCTGGATTCTGTCCCTAGCACCGTAAGTAAATACATAGCTCTTATTAATGTCTGTTTTTTCAATGATTGGGATGTAATCCAATTGCAACCTGCCTCAACTTTTAAAGTGGTAACTTTATAAAAAATAATATTTTCCCTAATATTCTATTAAAAAAATTTTTTAAACATGGAAATGGCGAGAGGAAATTCTGCCCTTGGGTCTTAGGTAATCTTAGCACCATTTAAGATGATCCAGGTTGGCGCTTCTGAAATCTTCAAGGGGAAACTACACACTTCAATACAAACATTACTCAATATAACCTGGGGTTTACTTTGATTATAAAACACACAATGGCCACTGCTGGAAGGCAGCGCTCATTCAAGGACAACAATGGTTCTATTTCAGCTACTAGGTTTTTGTTTTTAATGTAGGATTCTCCATAGGGAAAGAAGAGCAACAATGCAACAAAGGCATAACCAACAGAATCAGTCATCATTCTGAGATCCCACACGCCAGCCCTCTAGATTTCTCTTCAAATCCCCTGGCCTCGACTAATGTACTCTGGGAAGCATCCTGATGTTGTTATACAATAGACAAGTATTTACTGGGCCCAGCACGGTAATAGGCTCCTGTGCCCCCTAAACGCATTTAAGGCCTTCCGCTAAGGCAGAGCATGTGACCATGACAGCACATAGCAGCTCTCAGGCCAGGGCCTGTAACAAAACAGATCAGCTTTCAAATATCAAAAGCAAGAGCGTGTTTCTCCTCATGGGCTTGTGTCAGGCAAGTGTGCACACTGTGCAGACCACATGGCAGTAGGTATCTGCCCACATGCAGAATCCTGTCTGCCTCGGGTCAATGCTTGCTCTGGGTCTCCACTTTCTTATAACTATGTAGCAATTTTCTTCTTGGAAAAATCATTCTGACTGGAAGTCTTTGTCTTTTCCTTTTACTGATGCCTTTAACTGGTACCAACTATATACGGAGAGTGAGTGACTGTGAAGGGACCCTAAGACGAGGAATCGCGATTTAACATTTGGGCAGAAGTCTGCTGTACTTCGCTAACTGTCAGAGAATCAGGGACTCAGCACTGACTCTCAATTGTTTCTCAAGTGACCTTGAATAAAGGCATACTGCAGTGACAAACTGGAGTAATTATAACCTGCCAATCCGAAATGACTCTGGTAGTGCCACCGCTTGCTCTGACCTGCCACGCTGAGTTACTGAGTTAGTTGCTCCTTAAATGCCAGGGCAAGTTTAAATGGGAGTAATATTTTACAGCGACTCGGGCAGGGAAGGAAGGAAAGAGGGGCAGGGAAAAGGCAACAATTGTCCAGTGTTCACTCAGCTGACAGTAGAAAAGACGTCAGCCCTCAGCTTTCACCCTTTTGGCAATCGAAGAAAGGGTACTGGGGTCGAACTGGTTTCCTTTCCTTCTCAGTCAATATTCTCTTCTCCCCAAAACCAAATGCTGGGATAACATGTTTTAATAAGAAGAGTTAGGCACATTTCTAAAGTCCTCTATGCACTTCTGATGCGCTATGCCGACAAGCTCTTAACCTGAGGAAATGAATGCACAGGAGTTCTTGATCATGGACCTCCACATGTAGGGAAGTAACAAAACCTGTGGGTGAAGCAACAAATTGCAATACAAGAAAAACTAAGTGTCAGTTATGTGATACCAGTTGTTTTCATGCTGGGGCAGGATATCTTTGAACACAATATCACCTAATTAAAACAAGATAAATTCAGATGGCGTACTACTGTCCTGGACTGTCATCATGGGATAGAACATATCTATCTTGTCAAAGGTAAGCAAAGGCAAGGAGAGGAGGAAAAACGGGAACCTTTTTACAAAAGCAGCGCTACTATACACACATATACGCGAGTGCATATATACACACATATATACATGTATTACATATACATGTATATATGTAATATATACACTCGTGTGTATGTATACTATATATACACTTGTGTATATGTAAATATACATGTGTATGCACACACATATACATACACACGCTAAATACACGTGCTATGTATGTATGTTCTATCCAAAGTAGAGCTTACTGGGTTTTTGTTTTGTTTTCTGTTTTTTAATCCATTCACTGCCCCCTGTACCCAGCAGCTCCTGAAGGACGTATCCAGACAGAGCCACCATACAGCACTATTCACAGATGACCTGAGACAAACGTGCACGCGGGCTGCAGCCTCTCTGGCTTAGTCCCGCACCGAACATCAGTGCTAGAAACTCAAAAGTAAGGCGAGGAAGAGCACTAAGTGCTTTTCCAAGCGAGCAGAAGACAGATCAGCTTATCTGCGTGGTGTGCACCGGGGCTCGGCGCAGGCCTTCCGCAAACACGCTTCCCGCCTGGCCTCCCGCCTGCCCGTCCGCTGAGCCGCGCCTACCTCTCTCTGGGTCAGGTTCTTGTCCGGCCCCAGCAAGTAGGGCGTGAGGAAGGGCTCGGATGGCCGGAGGTTTGCAAAGAAGCCGTAGGCGCAGAGTAGCGCTGTCGGCAGGAACCAGCACTCGCGAGGGACGCGGGCCGTCCGCAGAAGCATGGTAGCCGCCGCCGCCGCCGCTCGTCGGGACACCCGGGCCGGCACATCCATCCTGGGTTCTAGGAGCTGGACGCTGAGCCGGCCCCCTCCTCCTCCCTCTCGGCCAACAGGAGGAGCTCGCTCTGGCCGCGGCCCCGCGCGGGGACCTGTCACGGCGCGCGACACCGCCCCGCGCAAGGGTCAGGCTGCTGGGAGCTCCGGCCGCCTACCGCCGGACGCCTTCCCTTCCCTGGGTCTGCCGAGCGCGGGGCCCCACCGGCCGCCTAGTCCGCCGCAGGGCGCACGCGAGCCACGCCCCCTGGAACCGCACCCCTTATCACAGCCAATCAGAGCCCACGTTCCTGCTTCCCAGTGGTCAGCGTCTGCCGGGGCGGTACGCCTGCTCAATGACGTGAGGGTCTCTCGGACGCCCTACCGGTGGGGATGGTGTCTGGACACTGTGGCGGGG
>LOJH01005354.1:22114-34311 GCA_001685095.1 Ellobius talpinus | reverse complement strand
CTAGACCCACACTTGGCCTCAACAATTCGGAGTTTGCGAGGAAATTGAGGGTGCCCAGTAGGTCGGCCCCGGGCGGACTAGGTTTCAAGTCTCGGACAAAAGATGTCAGAAGTGAGAGGGGTGGTAATGATTCGGAAATTTTAGGGACTCTTTTCTTCATTTCATTTTGCAATCTAGTTTTTCTTTCGTTGCTGCAGAAGAAAATGAATGTTTTTTTTAAAAAAATCTGTCAAGCTTCAGGAAGACAACTCGTTTTATTGGATAATTTTATTTTTTCTACCTACCTCCTTGTGTCTTTAAAATAAACAACCTCTGCCCTGAAAGACCTCCGCCTTGGAAGGCCGGGAAGTGCTCTCTTGGATGTTTTCCTTAAGCATGGTTTAAACTTTTGGAGAGAGGAAGAAAAGACACGTTAGTGGCCCCCAAGTTACCCAGTATGATCTACTTGTTCCCGAAGCAGTCACTGATTCAACAACCGAGCTCCGGAATTGTCCAGTTCAAATCCCACAGGCGCTGTGATTTACTTACGGATAAGGGATGGACTCCACTAATAAAAATCTTTGAGAGTGGGAAGAGGCTCATGTATAAGATGACCGCATAAACCCTTTTTTTGTCTTGATGGCATAAACTTTGTCTATTATTCTTTGCTTATTTGCAGTATTAGTTTGTCCAGTTTCATTCAGCTACCACTGCATACGCATAGAGAAAGCTACCTTCTCCCATCCCACCAAGAAAACAACCAAAAATCAAGATACAACGTAGGCTCAGAACCGGTTAACAACTCGGTTGGTAGGGGACGATGGAAGTCTTGGAAGTTGGCGGCTCCTGAGTCCTGCATGAAGCTCCCCTCTTCGCGGTGTGGATGAAAGTTAACCTAAACGGCTCTGTTGCAGCACCTGACCCCTGAACTACACAGAGCCCACAGTCGCCTGGAGGTCGCTTTCCAGTGCCCAACCCAGTGCCCGAAGGCCAAGAAGGAGAGCGCGGCTGGCCTTCTGGGTTTCCTGTTAATTGTAGGGCCGCACTGCCGCGAGTTCAAGCAGCAAGCTCTCGGCCTGTAGAGTGATTTGAAAAGGAAACTTTGGACTACATAGTTGCGTACCTTTTTTCCCAAGATGCCATTAGCCACCCGGGTTTCAGACGTGTGGAGGATTTGCTGGTTCTTGGGGGCTGACACACGAATGCTACCTGCGAGGGACCATCCCACAAGCTGCACGGGACCAATACCCCTTCTTTTGCCCTTTCCAAAAACCCCACCCGCGTAATCTCACCCCTTTCCATCCTTCGCCAGGAAGACAGGTTCCTAACACTGTAACTGGAAGGAATTTCGTAAACTGTGGGGACGGGAGACAGAGGTCACCCGTAGATCATAGGGCCTGAAACAGAAAAGCGGGTGCCTACTGGAATCACTTCTCATGAACTGTGAAGGACACGACTGCACTGTTTCACTATGAATCTGTCTCTCAGAAACACAAGGACCATGGACTTTTCTCACAGCCGAATTTCTCCTAAATGGTCAGCGAAAGGGATGCGGGGATATAAGAGTAACGAGTTTCTCTGAGGAAGGAAAGCAGAGGAGCTCTGGACCAGGTTTTGGGGGACATTTTCATTCTCAAGGCAATCCCCTTTCCTTCCTGGGTCACCTAGCCATTCTATCCCAGTGCCACTCACACATTCTGGTATTATTTGGTTCTGGGCCCCGTTTCACTCCAGTGCACATCGAGGGCTGAGATCTAAATAGTCATTTGATATAGCGTGGTGATCCTTTTCTCATATTTGATGGGAATGTTTTCCATATCCCAGTATTTGACAACATCTCCCTATAGGGACAGGTTTGTATTTATGTTGGTAAAACGTCCCCTGCCTCAAAGTCTATTGTAACCCAACACCTGACAACCCCGAGTCCCATTTCTGTTTGCAGAAAGGGTTTATTCGAGCACGTAATGGGATCCCAGCAGAAAGCCTTTCAGAACAAGGGGCTATGGTAAACTTCACCACATGAACTCCGTTTCCAGGGCTATTAAGCTTTTAATTGGAAAATAGCAGAGGAAATTTCAAGGTGACTATAACGTGTTAGCAGTTAGTTCAGAGAAGAAAGCCCATGCGGGAATGAATGTGGAAAGCATATGGTCCGAATCACATTTAGGAGGAGCGGCCTGCTTCGACTAAGTCCCTGCAGCTTATGCACTTATGGGAAAAATCATCAAAGAAATTGGAAAGGGAGGGGGAGGATTACAAGCAAAAGTAACCTCACTAGACTACACCCACTCCTGGCTCCTCTGGGTGCTGCGCTAGTGTTTTCAAACCACAATTAACTGGGTAAGATATGGCAGGTATTAATACTGAAGGGGGTGGGGAAAAAACGGCTATGCGCTTGCTCCTTCTGGCGCGCACGCAGCGATTTGAGGCGTGAATATCTGAAGCTCCGAAGGCCAGCGTTGAAGGCCAGAGTTCTTGTTGAGAAAGTACTGGTGTCTGATTCCAAATCTGGGGGTCCTGATAGGTGTCGTCCGCCTCCCGCCCAGCAACATTCAATCAAAGGACGGTTACTTACCTACTTACCGTGCTGGATGTAAGACACACTGAGACATCTGTTCTGTATTCTCACGCAGGGGCAAGTCGGAGTTTCTGTTTTGTTGGCGATGTCGCGAAGAGGGTTACTTCGATGGTGACAGGTGCGGGGGGAGGCTTATAAAAAAACCTGTACAGGCAGAAAAAAAAGTCACCCCTCTTCCTACAAAGGAACCTAGCAGAAGCCATTCTGCCCTCACCCAGTCAGTGTCTCTTGGTATCTCTCTTTAGCCACCTTCAAGTTAAAGGAAGGCGGGGTGACTGGGGTTTTGAGGCGACAGTAATGTCCCTGTTCTCTCCCAACTGGTTGGAGAGAGCCCCAAACTCAGTCCTTATAGTATCCCCGAAACCCCTCTCTGGCGACCCGACCAGTTGAGGACTACTGACTCTGGGGGATGCCTTGAGCAGCGGGAGAAAGGTTCTGGACCTACCCACAGTCTCAGTGGGGAAGAAGACATGAAGTAGGAGCTGGCTGGCTTTGGACTAAAAGACACGCTCGGCTTCTGGATAGAGAGAGGGCTCACTGTGTGCTTCCCTGTTCTAGAACTCTCCAAGCCAGCAATGGCTCTGGCCTGGGGATACATTCCTCCCACTCAGCCTGAATGAGACTGCCTTCCAGCTTTTGGAGGAGTGTGTCTCTCTTGGCATCATCTGGCTCAAATGTTTCTAAGGGTCTTCAGACGGGTGACCACACCCTCTCTGGCAACCCCACACAGACACCGTCCTGGGCGGGGGAACAAGTCCTCAAACTGTTTTGGAAGGGCCCTTTTGCTTTAGTGTGAGTCTAGGGGGCGAACCGGGTCCCCTGCCAGGTAAAATGATCAACGTCGACTATATAACAGCTCAAATACACAACAGTTCTGTAGAGTTTTAATAACCAAAGATTGAAAAAGGAAAAAAACCGAGCTAGATAATTTGAGTAACGTTCAAGGGACAAAGTAAACGTTTCCCTTCCGTAGGTCATTAGCTTGAAGCGCTAGGTGGACTTCTCCACGACTTTTTTTTCCAGAAAATTCTCTCCCAACTCCTCCCCACCCCATCCCTCCTCCCTTCTTGCGGAGCGAATAAAACCTAGGCGGAGCAGAGGGAAACTTCCCCTGTAGGGAGCCAGGACCAGCAGCCAATCAGGAGGAACAGGCGCGCTGCCAGCACCGTGGAAGAGTGGGCTCGACTCCTGGAGTTCGAAATTGGGGAACACCAGAACCACCAGGACGTAGGGTACCCGCGCCTTTCACAGGACCACTGTCCGCTTAGAGCTCGCCCCCTCCTCCCAACAGCGCAGCCTTAAGGGGCGACTTCAGGCGGGAGTCCCCGCCCCCGTACACCTTGGCTCCTCCCACCACACTCGCCCCGCCCCCTAGCCGTGGCGAGGCTCCACGGAGGCGCCGCCGCCGATGGGTGGAAGTTTGTGCGTCTATTCCGAGTGTGGGCGGGAAGGAACTTCACGGTTGCTGAGTGGTGAAGACTAGAGGCCGCTAGTCTTCGCCCGCATCCCAGCTGTGTCCACCCTGGCTATGTCCACGCCCTTGATTAGCGGCCCTTCCCGTCCCAAAGTGAGCCGAGTGGGAATCCAAACGCCGCGTGGGAAAGTGACCCGGCACTGCCGAGTCAGCAAGTCAGAGGTGCTTGGCTTCCCGCGTGGGCAGGCGACTTCTAGCCGACCTGCAAAACAGCAATGTGGGAGACCCACGCCCTGCCGGCGACGCTGGCCCACTGGGTTCATCCACTCTGCCATCTAAGTGCGTGGACAGCAGGCAAGGGTCTGCTGCTGCGGTGGCCCTGGACCGGGTTCTGCTGCGCACTCTACCCACTCGTGGTGTAGGAACCCTGTGGCCTCTGCTCGGAGAGTAGCCTTGAAACGACCGGGCAGGAGTATCCTGCGATCCCAGCCTCAGACACAGCTCTCCCTTAACCCTGCCAGCCTGCCTCGGTTTCCCTGGCGGGGTTTGCAGTCAACTTCCCTCCTGGGAACGACTCCGCACCCCTACTTGTGCGCATGTGTTCACTTTCGTTTCCCACACACATACTTTGGAGAAAGTTAGAATCAGGGAGCCTCGAATGTGTTGCTAAAAATCCCGCTGCTTGTGGCCGGCTAGATTTATTCTGAACTGGTTCTGGTTCTGGCCCTGTTCCTTAGCGACCAAGAATAAATGCAAAGGTCGCATCAATGCCGTTCTACTGCTGACCCAAGGCCCACTCTTCCTTCCACAGATATTCCTCGGGATTTGCCAGCCTGTAGCCAGGAGTGGCCTGCCGCCATCACCCCGATGGTACCACTGGGAGTAACCTGGTCTGTGGCTAGACCCCATCAGAGTCCCAAGTCCTGGATGCCGTGCGCACTGGGTTTTGGGCGAGCAGGTGGATGGACATCGAGGCATTCTCCCACGGGACCTGCACTGACGGCCTCCAGAAACAGACACACACGCACACTGCCCTTATGGGCGTTGGTGAAGGGTCAGGTCCCCAGCCTATCCTCTAAAGAACCTCAAGACTAAAGCCGGGTACCAAGTGAAGAAGAGTGAGAAGGGAGGGGACCCCAACCATGGCACCACCTCGCCTGGGGCAGCGACAGCCCTCACGTGGGGAGCCACCAGGAATCGCTCCCCTACCCCGCGCTGGCAGTCTCCGCTGTCGTCGCCACAGTAGCTACAGCTGCAGAAGGGCACAGGCTGCAGCAGCAGCGGTCTGACAAGTGTGATAAAATGATCTTCCTTAACTAAACTCGTAAAGCACTGGGCAATAAAACTCAATCTTCTGTAAAATCCAATTAAGTCATTATCTGACTGATTGTATCTTTAATTGAAAACAGAAGTGACAGTAAATTTCTGTGATATATCAGGATCAATCGATACCGCTATACGATTCAGTCCCAAGAAGTGATTTATAATGTCAAACCTATATAGGTAACTCCACATTATTCTCTCTAAAACCACTGGTGGATGAAATTAAGAGTAAGTGCATTTAATAAAAAACAAGATGGTCAGGTTATTGATTACAACAGATGGGGGTGAAATCAAATAGATGTTTTCAAAGCACAGAGCGAAAAAAATACAAGTAATTTCTTTTTTCCTGTTTAATGCGGCTCCCCAAATATACACACAAGAAAATGCGGTCATCAATAACGTTTTTATTTCAGGTACAGCTGCAACCACACACCACAATTAATTTTTTTAGACTAGTTTCACTTCACGATGGTTTCTGTAACATGAGGAAGTACTCCAAAAGCAATTTTTAACAAAATAATGAACTCAAATTTCAGTGGTAACTTTTAAGATGTTCTTATTTTCCACTCAGATTACAACCTAAGGTTACAAAACCGTCTAGATTGCGTCCATTTTTCCCCCTGTAGTAAAGAAAATGTACACATTAAACTCATTCTGGGAACAGCACCCAGGAAATGCCTGGCCAGGTTACTTCACACAGTATTGCTTCTAAATTACCCTTTACTGGAAAACTAGTGTTGACAGCCTTGAACACTTTTCTCTCTCTGTATTTTAGTTACGTTTGGATTTGGAGTGTGTGGTACAGCTATTTCCAACAGCAACACAGAAACAGTGCCCTCATTTACTTTCTGCAGAGTTCCAAAGTAATTCTGCCTGCTCTTCTCTCTGGTCAAGGACTTGGCTAAATTTATATTTTCTAGGTTTCATTAAAATCCTGAAAACTTTATAACAATCTAAGGCACTTAAGATTTCATTTTAATTCCAAAAGTAGCGTGTAATTGTGGCTAACTTGTGCAGACAATTAGTTTCTCAGGAAGGGGGGGGACGGGAGTGGGGAAGGAGAGAGACTGGATTACTGTTTAAGCTTGGGGAGCCAGGCCCTTAATTCTCACAGTTGGTAATCTGGAACCCTACACTGTTCCAAGTGTTTTAACCTAACTCTAAGGAATATGAACCAAAACTTCTGAACGGAAACAATCAAATCAAATAACAACCCTGCAGATAACAGAAAACCCTTCTACTTCCCAGTGGGCACCGCGCCCGACCTGCGGCTCACTCGTCGTTGTCGTCGTCCTCGTCGTCGTCATCCAGGACCTGGTTGACTGGGTAGCTGCTAGGCTCAGAAGGTCCAGACTCGCAGTCCAGAACTCCCTTCGTGCTGTCGTTGCTCATGGGAGAGCTGCTGGAGAGGGAAATCAAGCCAGAATCTTGACTGCTGGGCAGCGAGAACACTGGGAAGTGAGGGGAGAGAAAGTGTGTTAAAAAAAAAAAAAAAAGNTTAAAAAAAAAAAAAAAGTCCAGTCTTTCTTCAGTATTCAATTAGGTTCCATCAAAGGGGCAGGCACTCTGTCGTTTCCTTTGCAAGTGTTTTTATAGCCCCTCAGAACCCCTCCTTCACTTCCTTAGAATAAGAGTCAGTCACGTGGACAGCACATCTGCTCAACTGAGGGGAAAGTGAGATAGCAGAATCCCAGACTTAGGGTTCATTGAGAAGCAACCACCAAAACATCACTCCACCCACTCTGGAAGACTTTCCACCCCTCCCCTTTATGTAAAGGATGCTAATGAATCTCCTCTCTGAGAGAGAACCACACCTGAGGAGTGATCCCTAAGCAGGACTCTTTCACCCCCCAAAAAAGCAAGATCCAGCAGGTGAACTGGGCGCCTGTCAACTCTCTTCTTAGTTCTCCAGGCTACCACTGGGCATCAAAAGTATGGGAGGGGTGGTCAGCATGCATTAACTATAAAGAAGTAAAAGGCAGTGAGCAGAAGGGATTTAATAGAAAAAGATGGTTTATATCACACTATAACGTGAGATTTAAGAGACTAGTCTACAAACATGAAAATTCCACTGGGAAACTGACCTTAAATATGAAGGATACAAAAATAATAACGGGCCCGACAATTTTTTTTGCAACTTTAGAAGCCACAGTAGATACAAAATTTAAGCAAAAGGGTCTCTGACCTTCTTAACCTTAGCAGAGTTCAGATCCACCCCCAAGAACTCCCTTCATGCCTAGTGTGAATGTAATTAAGGGGAAGCTGCCTTGGTAATTTCTCTCCTCATTAACTTCCTGATTGGTTTCGGCCTCAGGATTCTGCCGGGCAGTCGTTTGTCACCAATTCCAAATGGCCAATCGTTAATACTAATGTTTGTGTAACTAACTGCCAGCATCTGCCACAGCTTCTTGTACGACAATAATGGTGAAAGGGTACATTAGTGCTCCTGTGTTAATTCAGCTTGTGTTCATCAATAGGGAAATCTATGATGTAATTAGCAAAATGCACTGGGAGCTGAGTGCCCAAGTCATTTGTAGAGAACTAAATCATAGTGGAAGCTGAACTGGGTCCTGATGTGTTTGCCATCAATACTTATTATGTTTGGAATTTAATAAGGTATATTACCATGCTGAAAAGAGACCTTCTTACAAGAGAACACTATTTACACTCGTCATGGGTTTGGAAATGGATGGCACCACTTCAGTGCCACCAGAAAGAGCAGAACCGAGATCAAGAAGAGGACTTTTAACCACTCTGCCTAACCATACTACACCCCAAAGCTCCCATGTGACATTGACACAGACACCTCAGCAACCAGCAAGGAAAGAGACCATCTGAAAACTCAGTGAGGGTGTAAATTTGAGTAACAATTTAGGCAAATTCCTGATAATTCATTCTGAGTTGAAGGTATGTTTACTTTTCCTTAAGAGGTGGTGTTTATAAATTTAAAAAGTCATCAAATATTTTGTAGGTGTCCAAAGAGCATGTGTGCACATATATAAATACAACAAAAACAACACACACACACACACACACACAAAATGGGAACTCCCATTCTTACATTATTAAGTACACAATGGCTTCTTACTAAATTCTGATTGTTCCATAAATTTCAATATTCTTTACAAGTCATATACTCATCAAATACATACACAAAGAGATGCTGTCCAAACACTAGACTTCTGCTCAGGGATCACCTTAGGAGGCAGATCTGAAGAACAAACTGGAGTCTATTTCTTCATCTGCATATTCTCACACCAACACCAAACCAGGGAGTTGTCTGTCTCCAGACCATGAGGAAGGGAGTGAATGTTTACTGACTCTGCTCCAGAGGCCACTTACTCTAGTGGCATGCTTCCCCTTCAAGTCATTCACCAGAATTACTCTCCCTTTTGTATACAAGGACCCCCCCAAGACTCTGGTATGCTTTTGCCTCCACACCAGTTTATTTTTGGTTATCATACCTGGAAACTGGCTACTCAGCCTTTCGGGTCCCTGTTTGAGATTAAGGGATCCAACTACGTGTCCTTCTCAGACTGATGCAGAGGCTTATGGGAGTAAGCAAGGGCCTACCAGTGAACTGTGAGAAGCTGAAGGAGGTGCCCTTGTCCCTTCTCATTCAGCCGATTTAGCACTAAGAAAGGGAGGAGTGGGAATTTTGTCAGAGAAGAATTTGGGACAGCCTCTTTTGTCTCAGTTGCCCTTTTTATCTGTCAACTGGAACCACAAACACACTGCTTCTGAGGCTCTAGGCACGTGGACCGAGTTCCAGAGAGGAAGCAAAGAAAGGAACTCACTCTGTTTGGAAAAGCACCTGTATTTTTCATAAGTGTTTCTCCAGTCTGAACTTAAAGCCATGTTATTATTACATTTGTTCAAGGATTAGTATTGTCTTTGAATGAGAGGATGTTTACATTAATGTCACAATCTGTTTAATTCATTTTGGATAGCACCTCATCAATGTCCCAAGTGCCCACAAAGACTTGGTCTTGTTATTGACAAATGCACAAAATCTATTTTATTAGCAGCCTTAAATACTGTCCTTTGGGTACCCATCCATTTAAACAAACTTTAATTAACTTTTCTGGAGGCAAAAGTAGCAACTGTGGTCGTAAATGATTTAGTACCAATTAGACAATTAGAAAACTTGACAGGATCCTTTTTTGTTTTTTAAGTTGACGCTCATGGGCCCTGCAGATGACTAGTTTCCACTCAAAAAGCTTGTCTGTTGTCACTTGGAAAACATGCTGCTGACTCCACACTGAGGGAACACAGACAGCAATGCTACAACCACGAAAAGAAATTGGCTCAATCTTTCTGGACAGCAGTCTACTGACATGTGACAAGAACCATAAAACTATTCATCCCCTCTGACCTGGTAATTCTACTCTGGAGAATAACCGAAAGAAAGATTAATTGGTCCAGAGATGCTCAACTCACATCATCTTCAGTGATGATGTTATGGTGCTCTCGCGCGTGGGGTGAGGGGGCAACTGCATAGGAAGGGGCAGAAAGCATTAGGAGCAAATGTCAATGAAGGGTTCTACTTCCCTGTGAGCACTGGCCCTTCCCAGAAACAGAAGAAATGAATTAAAGCCTAGACTGCAGAGGGAAAGGAAAAACCTAGCCTTCTCATCTGTCCTTCTGTCACAGTAAGGGGTCCTAAGCCAAGGAGGCTGGCCCTTGTGTGAACCAGCAGGTCTAGGACCTGCTTCCTCTCAAGCCACCAATTAGGCTTACAGCATCTAAGGGCTAAAAACAAACACATCTTACACATCATGGCTCTCAACCCTTAAGGTGGTTTCAGTGATGCTATCTAAACAAAGTATTCTTTCGGAGACATAACACATACTGCAAAGAAGGTAAGTTAAAAAAACCTAAAAATAATAAAGCAAAACCACTCTGTCTTTCGACATCGCAAAGACCCCTGACTTTTAACTTGAATGATCTGTTGGAATGAAGTTGATGGCCTGGAACGAATAATTCTCTTTCGGTGATGTGAGAAAACACATGATATTCATGCCTAAAGGAAAAAACAAAACAAAAAACCGGTTTCCCTCTGTAGGTTAAACACTATCAAAGTCTTACGAAGAATAAAATGCAAATGGCATTCCCTGGGGCTACGGGGCTCTTTACCTGCATGCCACTGCCAAGGGGTACTAAAGTGCTGGCCTCTTGCTGGTCTGTGGGCTTAAAGGAATCTGATGAAAAGCAGTGAAAATGTCTTCAACAACAAATTCTTCTGCTTCACGATAACCATAGTGTTTGGAAATAAAATCGTGTCCAATCAATACCACTTAGCAGATATTTAATGTTTCACAATAGAAACGCTCTTCCAGAGTGGAGCTGCGGCCCTTCTCACTAACATTGAAAATAATTAGGATTATCTCAGCTGCCGGAGCTTGGCAGGATCAGTTTGTACTTTCAAACAGCATTAATTCTTGGCACTCGGAACAAGGGATGAAAGGTAAAGACCTGAATGGAGGGCTTTCTTCCACCTGATCTATCAGGATTAGCTCATTCTTTTCCAGTTCATGCCTGCGCTCCAGTTAAGAGGAAGACTGAGCTGTAACTGATGTAATTAGAAACCACAAGCTGAGAAAAAAATAGCCCATTATTAATCTCCCGATTTACTAGAAATTTACTAAAAAAAAAAAAGTAATAATCTTTAAAACAATTAAGTGTGTTTCCCCCCTAAGTGGAATTAAAGGCTAGCGACCAGAGCTGGAAGGGATGTATTGGGTAATTCGTTCCTTAAATCTACATCTCACCTGTCAGGGCCAAACTCTGGAGCCAGCTCTGCTAAAGTGTGTTGACATGCAGCTGTTGGTAAAAGGATGGGTCCAGAACTTGCTGCACTTCCTCCTCCTCAAGGGATTATTCCAACCCTTCCAAGCACTGGGGATTATGGGTTAAACATGAGGGGAGCTGACACCAGGAAACACTTGTCTATGGGACAGTGACCGTATTTCTTTCCTTCTACTCATGTTACTTGACCATTCGTACACAATTCACAAAATGACAGAATGTTTTAATTCTCAAAAACCCACAGGCCTATCAAACACCTTTCTGTTCTCCACCAGGAGAACACTTCTGGGAGTCCACCCAGCTATGTCCACAGCCCACCTCGCTCTGCTGGGACTGGCCCCTTTGCTGCTGGAGGTCAGAGCTAACACACCTCCCAGGTTGTCCCCTTTAGTGTGGTCAACTTGATAGAATCTGGAATCACCTGGAAGGTGATTCTAGACCTCTGGGCACACCTGAGAGGGATTGTCTGGGCAGGGTTAGTCTCTAAGCATGCCTGGAGGGGGATTATTTTGACTGCATTCATTGAGGTGGGAAGCCCTGCCCACTGTGGGTGTGCTTAGCTGGGCTCACTGATTGCATAAGTGAAGGAAGGGAGCTGCATTCACCCACTGCTTCTCAAAGACTACAAATGTGGATTTGACAACCCAGCTGTCCTCCTCCTGTGTTGTCCCCCAATGGGATGGACTGTATCCTGAATTGTGAGCTGGAATAAACCCCCGTGTCTCCAAAATGGTTTTTGTCAAGGTATTTTATCACAGCAATCAGAGAAGAAACTAAGACACTTGCTCACCTAGAGTTCAACACACCAATGGAAGAATCTCTTTGCTTTGACATAGAACACAAGGAAGCATGGGAGCGGGGTAGCTGAGAGATGGCTCAGCTGGTCAAGGAGTTTCTTGTCCTTGTGTGGCAAGCCTGAACTCACATAAGGTGGAAGGAGAGAATGAACCTCCCAAAGCTGCCCTCTGAACTTCGTATGTGCGTCTTGGCACCACCCCTCTCTCCACACAATAAAGTATGTTTATTTTTAAAGTACTATTTAAAGGGGGCTGGAGAGATGGCTCAGTGGTTAAGAGCACTGCTTGCTCTTCCAAA
>LOJH01005354.1:976-21977 GCA_001685095.1 Ellobius talpinus | reverse complement strand
CATCTGTAATAAGATCTGGTGCCCTCTTCTGGCCTGCAGACATACATGTAGACAAAATACTGAGAATACTGTATACATAACTAATAAATAAATCTTAAAAAAAGAAAAATGACTTTTAAAAAAAGTACTATTTAAAAAAGGGAAAATGGAGATAGGCTATCTGAGCATCCTGCTTCACCTGGGACCCAGGAAGGACCACAGTGTGGCATCACTTGCTTGTGGGTCGCCATGATTAACTTCAGTCTCAAAGCCTGTGAGCAAACGACCTGTTCAACACTGCATCGCTACCCTCAGAAAAGCTCACCATCTGTCACTGTCTGTCCCCACACCACTTTAGCCTGGTCATTGAGCTCTGTCACCAGATGGTGACACCACAGTAGCACCTTCTGACTCAGTTTCCTCAATCATAAAAGAAACAGCAAACAGGCAAGTCTCAATATCCAAATGTCTGTATGTGCAGATCCAACCAACTTGATCGACAATGCTGGAGTCAAAAAACATTTGTCTGTACTGGGAGGGGGGGAATTTGCACTTTGTTTTTTTTTTTAAATAATATCCATTTAAACAGTATTTACAGATTAGATATTGTAAGTTTTATTTTTTGAGACAAGAGTTTCTCTGTGTAGCCCTGGCTGTCCTAGAACTCACTCCGTAGACCAGGCTGGCCTTGAACTCAGAGATCCTCTTGCCTCTGCCTATTGAGTATTGGGGTTAAAAGTGTATACCACCACTGCCAGGTTCATATTAAATATTTTGAGTAACCAAGATGAATTAAAGCATATGGAGCATTTGTTTATATTATAGACAACTAGGATCCCATTTATTCTTTTCGTTTTGTTTTGTTTGAGACAGGGTTTCACTCACTCTGTAGTCAAGGCTGGCTCCAAACTCACAGAGATCTGCCTCTGGGCAGATTTGCTTGCTGGGATTAAAGGCATTTACCACCAATGCCTGGCTGATTTTATTCACTTTTAAAACGGTTTGAAACAGCTTCACATAGCTAATGCTGACTTTGCTCTGATGACCCTAAACTCACCTGGGACTCCAAGAGTTCACCACTACACCTGCTTAGGACACCATTTTATGGAAGGGACCCGACTATCTGGATTTCATAACCCGCAACCTGACCCTGAGAACACAGAGATTTCTGCAGCCATGCATCTGACAGAGCTGCTCTGAGTGTTAAGGAGACAGATCTCCTGTGCACTCTAAGGGTTCTAAAGGTGTATCCTTACTCCTCTTCTCTCTTGAGAAACAGGACTACAGTTTACTCTGAAGAACTTGGAGTCCATGTCTAAGGTGGAACCAAGAAATTAATAATTCTTAGCCAGCAGTGGTTTGGAAAGAAAAAAATAAGTCTCATGGCCACCATAGCTCAAATATCCCCCCAACTTCTCAGGCAAGTCTGTGACATTGAGTTCCTGCATCTTTCTTCAACCTAACAGAAAGACTGAGCGTTACTGTGAATTCCCAACTGAAACCGAAGCCTGCTATTTGTGCTTTTTACAGCATTGCTGTTGGACTTCAATTACACATAACAGTTTCTGAAGCTGGGCCAGCCCACAGGAAGACTTAAGTGAGGCAGTCAGGGCAGAGAGCCATGGCAACACCTCATGGCAGAACGAGAAAGGCAGTTGCAAGGGAAGAGACAAGCCCTGGGGTTCCTCAACTAAGAACATTAGAAAGAACAGGGCGGTCTAACAATGGACACACAGAAGGAGGACAGCAGGTGGGCACAACACAACCACCACGAAACAGGGCAAAGTCACACACTGGCAGAGAGAGCCTCAAGTCCAACACCGGCCCTAAGGATTTTTAAGTGCTAGTATTTTTTATTTAGTTTTGTCTGTATCTGCGTCAGCATTAAGTCTCTATGCAAAGATTTTAGAATGAGACTCTTAATGTGGGAGGTGGGGGTGAGTGGCACTCCTTGGGAACTCTGGGATACAAATAAGGGCTCAAGTCCACATGAAGGCGCATGGCCGGGGTGGTCACACATGCGCAGTTGCATCTGAAAGCAGACCTGTGACTATCACAGCCACTATGGCCAACTGAACAGAAGGGAAGCCCCATGGGCCTAACATGGTGGTGCATGCTTTTAGTGCTCAGGAGGCATAAGCAGGTGGATCTCCAGGCGTCAGGCCAGCCTGGTTTTCATGATGAGTCCTAGGCCAGGCAGGGCTAATGAGAACCTGTCTGGGGCACGATACCACCAAGGCTCATCCATGTTAGAGCATGTGCCCCAACTTCCTTCCTATTAAAGGGGGAGGCATATCTCACGGCTTAGTGTGCAGAATGTTTTCTCTACACAATCATCCACCAGTGGCCATTTGGGGTGTGCCTTCAGTTGGGCTGTTGTGAAGAATGCTGTAAACGGGGGCTCACAAACAGCTCAAGGCTCTGCTTCCCATTCTTTGGGGCAGAAGTGGAAATGATGGATCATACAATAATTTATTTAATTTCAAGAACATTGTCATATGGTTTTACACAGTCTGTGCCATCTGAAATACATGCCTTGTCCAGAACACAGGCTTTATGGTGCTACTTTCCATCCACATGCCTCACGTACTTCTCAGACTCACACCCCCACTTGCATGGAGTTAATTAAGGATTGGGTTTCAATCTCGACACCCCTCCTTTTCCCACTTCTTCCCATCATCTTCCCAACCAGACAGGACCCTCACTCCTACCTCTTTTCATTCCCTCTCCCCATTCCATGAAGAGTTACCTTCACTCAGAGTCCCTTCCCAAGTTCCTAGTACCTAGAAAAGACTCCCGGAACCCACTCATGATCCGCTGTGCATCCCAACTCCATCTCCTCCCTCTCTCCACGCAGAAGGGTATCATGTCCTGCCCCCTGTCCTTAGGCCACAAGGTTATCATGTCTCCAGAAGTTCTTCCCTCTTCTCTCATCCAGCCCTGAACACAGACCTCCTCCACACTGCTGGACTTGCCCCCTCTTGTCACAGAAGGCGTTAGTAGCATTTCCATGAAGGTGGCTTCATGTCTTGACTTCCCATGGAAAACTACATCTGTTCCTGAATGATACTGCTACCATCTCAACCTGAAAGGGCTTCCGGCTAGCATACTCAGTATAAGAGAGCCTTCCATTTCATCCAAGGACCATCCAAGTACTTGATGCTCTATTTCCTGTGTCTTCAGGCCTCGCTTGGTGTTCTTGGCTCACCCTACTCTCTCCCACCCTAAGTAGCATTAGATCCTCCTATCCTGATAACCACATGCTCCTCTCTTCCCCTCAGCACCTTACCCCATTGGAATTCCGACCCATGGTACCTCACAATTAAGCTAATGGCATCTGGTCACCCTCCCTGGCCTCCCTAGATGGAGACATGTTTTGTTCTTTCTCCAAGATAAAGGAGGTCTACTGGGGAAAGAGGTAGGGACTATGGCCATCAGACTAGGTTTTATATCGATTGCTTTTATTATGGATTGACTGTCCAAAGCTCTGAGGAATTTGAAAAATGAGTTTGATTCAATTAGACATACCTAGCATTGTGTCCAATGATGGAGCAAACACGCATTCTTCATACGCACATACAAAATTATTGTGCAAAATGGCAGAGTATCAGCCCACAAAATAATCTACACAAATGACAATGATGTTTATCGTTCCAAATGTTTAACTCCTGGAGAGTTAAGAATCTACTCTTACTATCAGAATATCCTATAAAATGGGAAGTTCAACTTTAAAAAAACGATCAACACTGTAAATATAAATTCTACTGCCTGTGTCTAATTAACAGGCACTTGGTCACAATATAATTAATTTCACCCTTAATGCTACTGTTGAAAATTATTTAAATGCCCAAGCACACTGGCTGCAACCCCCACAAACCTTCCTGGTCCCATATTTTGGAGACAGCAAATATTTCCACACTTGGTTCCTTTTCAGTGAAGACTGTAATTAAATCTGTAATTTGAAAACAAGAGGATGAAGTCCAGCCCTAAGACCTTGCCCCCAAAGCAAAAGGCACTCAACAAGCATGTAACAGTCATCTCAGCTCCTTCAAGATAGGGCCCTCTGTTCACTCTGGAAAGTGCCAGCTCATCTCCAAAGAGACCGCTGCAAGCTTCCTAGCCACCAGAAATGTCAAGTGGCACAAACTGAGGTCTACATACTGGCTTTTGATGACACTATAGTTCCTAAAGGATACCTTTGAGGCAGTTTTCTGACCACATCTGAGACATTAGTCACAGTGTGTTCCCTTAGGGGGCAGAATGCTCGGTCATATACAGTGGACTGAGTTCCTGTTTTCTAATCTGCCTTGAGAAGAAGCTAAAACTCTCCCTAAAAAAATGTGCAAACTGGTCACTTAACTCAAAGAGTGTTTCCTGAGCCCCTGTTCTGGGCCCAGCACTGCTCTGGGTACAAAAGAAATACCTGTGAGTAAAATGTCTCTACTCATAAGGAAATGCCTTATCAGACACACTTGGGGTCAAAAACCAGCCTGGTGACTTAGTAGTGACATGTCCCCAGACAATCAGGACAGCTCTTAGCAACTCCTTATCCCTAAGGAAAACAAAAGTTCAATGTGATGCCTATTTGAGCAAAAACATGAATTCCATTAGCAGAAGTCCTGGTCTCTTGTTTGTTCTGTTATGAAGGTAGAGCATTAGAAAAGTGTTCCAGACACATGACCCTGGAAGCAGACTCAGGAGCAAGACAAAGCTTATTATGATGACCTGATTTTTATATCTCACTTATAAAAATCTCTGGTGTGCGGATCTCAGGTGTCCCCAGTCTCCTGGTCCTCTCCCAGTGTCTCCCCAACCAAATTACAGTCCGGCCCCCTTCAGTCTGCTCTAGAAGCTGTTCTATTCTGAGGACTTGACATGGAGCTTTTGGAAGAAAAACACCCAGCTAAACTAGCTCACTCAAGGCAGGAGCCCCATGCTGCTGATTTTCTTGTTGACACGTTACAGAGGGCGTTTCTAGACATGCAGAGACATCAACTCTGGGGCAGGGTAATGCCTAAAGTGTCCTCTACATCACTTATCACAGAGAACACACTGCTATCAGTAGGCAAAGCATTACCTCTCATTTTCCCTACATAAGAGGTGGGTTCTGTTTGAGACAGGGTCTCACTAAGTAGCCTTGGCTGGTCTGTAACTCTTGATATAAACCTGGATGTCCTCAATATCACAGCAATCCTCCTGTCTCCACCTTCTAAGTGCTGGGACTACAAGTGCACACCAGGACACCCAGCTATTGGGTTGTCATTATCTACCAACACTTTCCAGCGGAGCCCATTTGCAGCCAGTGCTCAGTCTGCCTGCATGCTGGGATAGCATCAGTTTGCTCATGTGACTAGGCCCCTGAGATCACCAGCTGACACATGACAGTCAGATTCCCTCCACTCTTCCTTCCCAGGAGATGAGTTAGATGCAGCCCTTGTGGCCACACAGTGGTGGGCTAGTATTTAAAAAGCAGATGTTGAGATAATTTTATTTTTCTGCTTACAGGGCACTCTCATGTTGCCCAGTCCTGTACTGGGGCTTTGGGGTTCTATTAGGTACTTATCAGAGAAATGACTACAATAAATATTCCATTATTTCCATTATGAAATAGAACTAGTTATAACACTGAACTGGATAAAATTAAGAAGGAAAAAACACAGATATTAGTAGTATCGAACTGATGCACTTGGACGTGTGTTAAGGGGAGAATTTTTAATGGTAAACTTATTTAAAATAATCATTTCTGAATATGAAGAGGAAAGCTGATCACAAAAGACTTGAGACAAAGCAGACAGGTGTAGATAAAACCAACACATATACTTAAATAAAAATCACTTTTCAAGCAAAAGGCATTTAAGTAATGATTTTGCGTAAATACAAAAGCACCCAGGACCTTTTATGCCAAAACAAGCAAATAACAAAGAGCACTGTAGCAAAAAGCAGTATTCGAAAAGACGGCAAGCAAAGGAACCTGCCGGCAGCTGCAGGAGCCACGCTCCTGGACCAAGGGCCTCGTTGGAACTGTGGGAGTGAACCACTTCTTTAATGAGCACAGTCGGTGAGCACCAGGGACCCTGCTCACCAAGAGCCTTGGGAAGACTGGACCCCAGCAAGGCAGGAGCAGCAAGTGCTGACTTAGGAAAGTGGGCTTGCAGATGAGGTGCAGCCCACATTATTTATTAGCATAATTACCAAACATAATGGCTCCTACTGGGTTCTGGGCATTGTGCTTTCAACGTCTCTCATCTTTACCAAAACGCTCCATGGGGGTGCTCCTTAATATCCTCCTCTGACGGGTCTGAGATGTTGAGACTCAGAGACGGTGATTAACAGGCCCAAGGACACACCTGCTGAGTGTCAACACTGTCCAGCAATCTGGACAGTCTACAAGAAGCCAGGGTACCCTGACGCAGGTCTGCTGGTTTCACCCACACCTGTCTACTCAGGACGCCAGTCCTTTGCAATTAACATTCCTCTTCTTCATTTAAAAAGTCAGGGGGCTGAGTACTTGCCAAGCAGCTACAACGCTGAGGAAAAGGCAGCTCTGAGTGGAGTTGCATGTTAGTGAATGTTTCCTTCTTTTTTGTTTCTGGTTTGGTTTTTCGAGACATGGTTTCTCTGTATAGCCTAAGCTGTTCTTAGCTGTCCTGGAACTCACCCTGTAGACCAAGCTGGCCTCGAACTCACAGAGGTCCTACTTCCCTCTGCCTCTTGAGCAATTCCCACCTCTCTAGAACTTTCTACCAGACTTAAGTACTATCTGATCCAGCAAATGCCATTCTGGGTATGTAGCCCAAGGAAGGGAACTCAGGGTCATGCTTCCTGATGCACAACTCACAATGGCATTCTCTTGAAAGCACTTAATGTCCATTGACAGAGAGGTAGAGAAGGCATGCTATACACATCCACTTATTATTCAGCCTTTAAAAGGGGACTCTGGCTATTAACATGGGTGAACTTGGAGCTCATGCCAGCCAAAATAAGCCAGGCACAGAAGGCCAAGAGTTGCCAATCCCAGACTCACAGAGTATCCAGAAAAATCCCACTCACAGAAACAGAGATATGCAGATGGATTGATTCACAGGGTCCCAAGTTTCATTCATGCATGCAAGTAAGTCCCAGAGACCTGTCATATGGCACCTACGGTTAACTTTCATATCAAAGAGCAAGAAATACAGTAATACATATAACAGGAAATATGGCAAAGATTGGGTTTGTGCCTAACCATGCCAATGGTCTCCAAACACATCAATTTGTTTGCTACAGAGATGCGGCTTCTGATACTAACTGTGCATCAGTTGGCTGTTTGGTAAGAGATTTCAGGGATCCATCTGTTGACAGGCAGCATGAAGCAGGGAGACAATATGCAGCTCGACAGAGTCCAGTGCTTGAGGAAAAATGAACTAGGAGTTACAGCAAAGATATGGATTTTCTTTTTATAACCAATTTTTAGAGCCGTATCAGAAGGGAAGAGACTCAGAGTCCTAAATGTAGGGCACAGAGGAAGTGTGGTGCTTTCTGTCCTGGATACTGCCCATAGGCTCTGGGGAAGCCAATGACAGCCATGGAAATGCCAATAATAACCATGGAGACCACAAGTACCTGATGCCAGAGGCTCCCATGGAACTATAAGATGAGGGGATTTGAGAGGCATAGAGGTGACAGTAAAATGAGTTCAAGGAATTGTACTTTTCTTGGCAGGAGAAGGGGGGAGGGCAAAACAAAACCCTACCTTTCTTTATACATGGTAGAGAGCTGTGCCTCCTGCTGTGTAACCATTTCCTTCTGGACTGAAACATTTCATCCCAGGGAAGCTCCTTAAGCAGGAAGGTGGGTCACTCAACATATCTTAAGGAAGCCCCTGAAACTGAGCAGATGCACTAGGCCCCTCCCTGTCAGAGTAAGCAATAAAAGCTGGGAGTCCCTTTCGGACAAGCGGAGCTGCAGAGAAGACTGAGACCAGACCAGCTGCATGGGAGAAGCAGAGACCAGTGGAGCTGCCCGGGAGAAGCAGAGCCTGGTCAAGCTGCCTGGAGGAGGTTCAGACCAGAGTCATTTGGACAGGACATTCTCCAATCTGCTGCACTGCCTGCAGTGCTGTGCAGTGGGTTCCAGGTTCCCAGCTTCTGTGAGCTGTCACCCATGCTGGGCTGGGCCTTGGTGATGCAGCTGCCTTTGAGTCATTTCTGCTCCTGTAAATGACCCCAATAAAACCCACTGGCTCACAAAGTCGAACTCTGGTGGTATCTGTAACTTGGGTTTGTCATGGGCTCCCTACCGGGGTGAGTACATGTGTGTGTACTGTCTCCCCAAGGAAAGTTTTGTCACACAACAGCTCCCTTCTACGAACTCCTGCAGAACGGAGGAAAGCACACAGGCAGAGTAAAGAGGAGTCATGTGGAAGGCAGGAGCTGGCTATGCCCCTGGCACCATTTTCCCCATAGGTCTTCCACCTCACCAAGTTCCCAAAGCACAGAGTAGCAGGACAGACCTGGCTGCACAGAGGTAGGTAAGTAATTACCCAACTCTACCTCCTGTGACCTGCCATGAAGCCAGGGGGGAGACAATGAAAAATGAACCAATTCACCCCAGCAGGCTTCAGCACCCCCGGTCAGCAGTATCGGCTCCTGATACATCTAACAGGAGCGTTTACTGGCTGGCAGGTCCACTGTGGGGACGAATCTATCAATCAATGAAGCTAAAACAGAGTCCGACTCCGGCTGCAACTTAAGCAACCGGAGTGAAAGGAAACGGTTAGCGGCACAGAAATAAACTCTCGGATTCAGACTGTCTCTAAGAACGATATTGACGCCGTCTCCAGGGTCTCAGTTTTCAGATCTGTAAAGAGGAGGTGTTGAGCTCAGCGACCTTTTCTTACCTCTCTTCTAGAACTGAGATGCCATCATTGTGCTATGATTTCTCGGGGCTCCATTTCTGCTCGGCTCTAGTGGTTTAAGCACCTGCTCCATGTCAGAATTACTGGAGTACAAAACAAGACTTGAGCAATTTAGCATCAAATGATTGCTTCTGAAACAAGAAATTAAGATCTTTCCATTCCTAGCAGACATTAATGGCTCCTGTCAATATTGGACTGAGCTTCTTTCCAATCACAGGGACATGGCTACTGAATGGGATGAGGCTCAAGTCCTCCACCTTTGGGCTGGAGCAGAAAACTTACTGCCGATGACACAATGAGAGCCTCTGCTGTCACAACCAACTGCTAATCATGTAACAAGTTGGATTGAAATCCAATCAGTAGCAGCCTGGACCATGAATTTTCTAACACGATTGGTTCTTTAGGACCTCGAGGCTTCAGTCTGAATTCCAGTCCCTGCAAGAACATCAATGACTGTTCTTTTATGAGTCTCGGTAGTTGTCCAGTGTAGCCTTAGCGGACACAGTAAAGGCACCCTCCCATCAGCACAGAAAGGACCTATCTCCCATCTCTGCTACAAAAGAGATACCATGTATTTTAGACACAGCCGTTGTCATGTTGTATCAGCCAGAGATCAGAGTAATTCCTTCTCTGCTGTGTGTACAAGTGTGTGAGCACATTGTGTGAAGGCCAGGAAACAACCTCTGGGGATATTCCTCCGGCATTACCCACTTTAATTTTTCCTAAAACAGATTTATGTCTCCTGCATGAAACTCCCACTTAGGCTAAGTTGGTTGGTCAATGAGTCTCAGGGATCCACCTGTCTCTGCCTCCCCAAGGCTGGGAGTACAAACACAGGTTACCAACCTGGCTTTCTCCCCGCCCCCCTGGGGGGGGCTTCTGGGGCTTGAACTCTGGTCCTCGGGTTTGCACAGCAAGCACTTCAGTACCAGAGCTATCTCCACAGCACTCAGAGCTGGTGATTTTATTCGGAGATCGATTGGGATTCAGGGCAAGGTGGCTGTTAGGTAGAGATGGACTACGCTGGAGGGGCTTGGCTTGTGACCTATGACCCAGTCTTTCACTTTTCTTGCAGGGTGAGGCGGAAGCAGTGGAGGAGAAAATGGTCCAGTTATCCAACACCTCAGGTGCTGCCCACTGCTGGGTGAGAGCCCCTCACCACACCTGGCTGATGGTGGTGAAAATGCCCAGGCTACGATTCACCCAGACAAGAATGTAGATGTGGGGAAACACACCCTTGCTAGGAACATGCTGCTGGCTAGAAATGCAAGCTGGTCCTGAGGTTAATTTAGCAGCATCCAGCCCAGTCTGAAACACAGACATTCTCTGGAATGTCACCTTTTCAGAAAACACCAGCACAAGAATATGTCCAAGAACAAGTTAAGCATTTGTTTGCAACATCAAACAAAGAAACAAAAGGAAACAAGAGGGCAGACTCAAAAAGATCAGACATCAACCAATAAACAACGATTCATCCATCCAAACTGAACCATTTGTTAACATTAATATTACCAGCTTAAAAGGAAAAAAAAACAGAGACATCCTATTTGTACTAGCATGGAGGATCTCTAAGATCAACTTTGAATTGAAAAAGAAAAAAGAGAAAGTCACTAGCTAGCACTTAGTTATATTGTTAAGATGAATCACCATAAATTTTTAAATTTTAAAAAATGCTTAGAAGTTCCAACTCAAAATTTGAAGTGAGATTGTTTTATTTAATACAGCCCCTCTTTATACATCAGAGACCCAGAAATTTGATTATCCCTTTGGGGATCTGTGTTTTAGGCAATGATTTCAACTTGCTAGGCTATCCTGTAAACCTAGTAAATGGTCACGAACCTTCCAAAACAAGCGACCAGCAACCAGAACCAAAACATGCCACATAGATGTGTGCTCAGAACGCCATGGAAAAGGAAGGATGCTTCAGAACCTGTTGCCTAGGGTCATAGCACCTAAGATTATTACAGAGCACAGAAACAGGGGGAATAAAGCAGACGAAGGCTTTCCAAAACCACGAATCAGGGTTTGTTCCATGTATACCAAAGAAGATGGGGACCTATGAAAGGGTAATTTGCGGTTAGAGGCAAGATTCTATCCTTAGAACCTGCTTGCCACACAAGGACCAAAATATCAGAAACGCCATGATTAAACATTCAATTCTTCAAAATAAACATCAGCCTCCTGTTAAAATGTAAATAATCAAGAAGAGTAAGGCACAAAATCAATGTTACTTCACCATGTTATTTATCAAATTGTTTTCTCTCAAAGACAGAAGTGGTGTGGGGCTGCTGGAAATCGGAAAAAGTGGGGGGAGGAGAGGGGAGAAGAGAGAGAGAGCAGCCACATGCATGTACCTGTACACATGCAAATGTAGTGCGCATGTGAGCACTGGACAGAAAAGCACAGTGGGCTAACTTCACCAATCGCTCTGTTTCTTTCCTGGATATGGTCTTGCTGTGGGACAATGCTTTTGCACACTGTCAAGATTTGTTACTCATATTCGTTTAGTAAAACGCTGATTAGCCAGTAGCCAGGCAGAAGTATAGGCAGACTAGGAGAATTCTGGGAAGAGAAAAGAGTGATGCAGTCATCATCCAGACGCAGAGGAAGCAAGATGAGAATTCCTTACTGAGAAAATGTATCAAGCCATGTGGCTAAACACAGACAAGAATTATGAGTTAATTTAAGTTGTAAGAGGTAGTTACTTACAAGCCTGAGCAATAGGCCAAACAGTTTATAATTAATGTAAGTCTCTGTGTGTTTATTTGGGACTGAATGGCTACAGGAATAGGCAGGTTAGAAACTTTCATCTACATAGTCTTGACCAGAGCACTTTCAACTGTAATTTTTTAAAGAATTTGGCAGCTCAACCTCGATCAAGGGTACTTTAGGAGATCATGGGTTCTTGGAATCAATGAAAGTAACTAAAATGAGCCAAGCACCAAGAAAAGCCCTTTGCATGCATGATTTACTTGACCCACAGAAAGGAAATAAAGGCTTACTATCAGCTCCAACCTGTAGTCAGGAAAACCAGGGCTCAGTGAGGGTAAGTAATTGACCAAGGAATGAGGCCACTGACAGCCAGGTCTGCAGAGACCCTAACTCAGTGCTCAGGACGCAAGGCCTACCTTCTACAAAGAACAAGAAGTAAATTGGTCACAAATTAGTGCTTATGTCCATGAGGCATCCACATTCCACAAAAGGTCACCAATGCCTTTAAATTCATCCTTCCTTGAGTAGGTAAGTTTGGTCAAGAAAGTTAAACTAACTCCTTTTTTTATGGTGCCCACTCGGCCTTCCTTGCCAGAATGAATCCTCCTAAAAGATGGTACTTGGTCATCACTGGAATCTGCTGGTGGACCTTTCCAATTAGTCCTCCTCACCTCTAACTGATGGTCATGCTGGCAAAGGAAGTCACCTGACAATGGACTATGTAATTCACATCTCAGGGACTTCGGAGAAATAAAACTTCATGCCACACAAAATCCAGGGTGTAAGTTAGCTGTTAGGTCACCCTGTCTCATCTTCACAGAAACAAGTGCATAACTGTCTGTCAGGTTTGAATTCGGACACTCTCCTAAACAGACTTACTCGATGCCAGACGTCTCTGTACAAGTGGGAACGTGCCCGGCTGGGACAGTATCCTGAATCACTGACACACTGCAAGTGGCTTATTTCTTGGCCTGCAGCTGCTTTTCTGCAAGCACATATAGATACCTCAAAAACGAGGGGTTCACCACCTCACACTGGGAGACGGGAGCCCCTGGGTCAGTGGACAGTTCTGCCATCCTCAGATGATTGAGTCTGGGAGGACTTTTAAGGACCCTGCGATGCCTCCACACTCGACCACTACAGCCCCCACACCTTCGAGCCTCAGTTCAGGCTGGTGTGGCCTCCTTCCCCACCCTTGCTCTCGCTCGCTCGCGAGGCTCACCATCCTACAAATGTGTTATTAGCTTGTGGGCGCTTGTCTTTGGCTCGGTGTCTCTGTGAAGCCCAGGCTAACTCACAGATGTTCTGAACCCTGTTTAAGAAGCAAACACAGGAACAAATAAAGCTGCCCGATGGTGCTAGGAAACACAACGTGACAGTTAAACATAATTGCAAACTCAACAGATCATCCAGGAGAGAAACCTCCGGGTGTCGATGATGGGGTGCTGAGGAGGGAATGCTCATCATGAAAATGGTACTATCGCATGGCCCAGAGTTCAGATCCCATCCCCCAAAAAGGAGAAAGCAAACGGAACATTAGCACTCATCTGTTACTGACCGCGACGATGTGATGCACCACCTCAACTCCTGCTGCCTCCTCTGCCACCATTGTGGACTGGATGCTCACACTGTGAGCCAAAATCAACCTTTCCCTCTCCAGCTGGTCTGGCCCAGCAACAAGGGAGTAGCTAATACAGAAGACTATGACCACGAGAAAATAAACTTAAGGGAAGAAAACAATTTAACACAGAAAATATGCACTTCCTTAACCTACGGTGCACTGTTTCCAAAAATGAATGAGGCCAAAGGGCTTGAGAGATGGCTCAGTGGTTAAGATAACCACTCTTCCAGAGGACCGAGGTTCTGTTCTCAGCACCCACATGGTGGCTCACAACCATCTGTAATTCCAGTTCTAGGGGATCCAAGACTATATTCTGGCCTCCATGGGCACTATACTCATAGCATAATACTACATATACATAATATACACACAGACATAAATACTAGCAAAACACCCAAACATGTAAAATGAAAGCAAATTTAAAAAATTTCAAGAGATTGTTATTACAATTGTACTGTTTAAAAATAATGACAAAAGAAAAGTATCTCATCTCCCCCCTCTCTGGACGGTTTCACTGTACAGTCCTGAAAGTCAATCTGTAGACCAGGCTGGCCTCGAACTCACAGAGATCCACCTGCCTCTGCCTCCCGAGTGCTGGGATTAAAGGTGCGCTCTACTGCCCGGCCAGGTTATTTCTCTTGAAAGACAAACTACTAAAATTGAGTGATTAAAGAAATCTGTGTTTAAGAGATTACCACAAAGGAAACAGAAAAATTAAGCAAACGGTTATTCTTTAGTTCCCAAAAGGCCCATCTGGACGGCTTCGTAGGTAATTCTATTCAAACAAAGGCGCAGCCAATCCCGTCACTGGAAAAGGAAGGAGACTGGCTTCAATTTTATCCTATGAGCCTACCATCTGTAAGATGTTACTATATAAAAACATAAGAAGGATCTGTGGGATCAGAAGGGAAAATCAAGTTCAAGGTCCCTTATGGATAGAAAAGGTACGAAATAAATAAATAACCACAAGCAAACTGAACTCAGAGATGTATTAAAAAGACAATGCCTCTTGATGAGGCACGGCTTGTCTCAGGAGTCTGAACAACATCCCACAGTAGGAAACCCATTAGTGTCACTTACTACGCTGACAGGAGAGAACAATATTGTCATGGTGAAAATACAGTTCTGCCCTATAACATCTTCCTCCAAGATGGAAACATTCTATCCCGCAGTGAAGTTCCTTAAGCAGGAAGGTGGACAACTCAAAACAGCTTCAGGAAGTTACTGAAGGTGACCACATTCACTAGACTCCTGACACAGTAAACAGCACAAGCTGAGCGTCTCTGAGCATCTCCCTCAGATGAACAGAAGCTGAGCTGCAAAGACAACTCACATAGGAGTCAAGCTGAAAAGACTCTGAGACCAGACCTGCTGCCTGGAAGAGGCTCAGGCCAACTGAGGCACCCGGAAAGGACACTCTTCAACCTGCTGAGCCGCCTGCAGGCTGGGCAGTGTGCTCCAGGTTCCCAGCTTTGTATGCTGTCATGCGTGCTGGGGTGGGCTTTGGTGATGCGGTTATCTTTGAGTCCTTTCTGCCCCTGCAAGTAACCCCAATAAAACTCAGTAATTCACCAAATCGAACTTCAGTGGTATCTGTACTTTAGTCTATGGTGGGTTCCCTATCTGTAGTGAGTGTGTGTGTTGCATCTCCCCAGGAGGTTTGTCACACAATTACAATGTCCACACTTTCCCCAACTTCTTACTGTGGGAAAATGCAGATAAAATTTACGATCTTCACCGTTTTTAAGAGTTGGGTGTTCAAATCATTTTTTACTGTGCAACCACCACCTTCCAGCACCCAGACCCTTCCATCTTTCCACCCTGAAACGACAGTCACTGAGTGACTCACCATTCTCTTCTCTCCTTGGTCTCTAGGACAGCGTTTATTTGTTGTATTTTTACATTGCAATGAGCTCAGACAGACTTTTGTTTAAAATGACTGTAAGTGTCATGTGTAAAACACAGAAATGGGAGGTACACAAAGTCCTCCTCAGGCAGTCTCAGGCCACATGAGATTTCCGACACAGAAAAGAAGTCAAGAGACTCAGACAAATCACTGTCAGCACATGGAGGGAAGAAAGTGCTAGCCCCGCAAAGCTGTCAGACCAACAACGAAGGATATTTACTCCAACTTTTTCACTCATTTTTGAGGGTTTTCTAGTTGTTGTTTGTTTTGGGTTTTATGGGGGAGGGCTTTTTATGAGACGGGTTTCTCTGTGGAGTCCTAGTTGTCCTGGAACTCACTTTGTGGCCACGAACTCAGAGATCTGTCTGCCTCTGCCTCCCGAAGTGCTGAGATTATAGCTGATTCTACCACATCTAGCTTTTAAAAAAAAAGCTGCAGTAAGTCACACAAACGCACACACTTTAGCACTAATATTCTTCGAGGTTGCAGAGGCAAAATGTTATATTCTGCCATATTCCATCCATATGAGGTTTCTAGAGTCTGGTGGATCCACATAGAAAGTGGGAGAAAGAGTATGGGGAGCAGAGAGTGCTGTCATAGACATTTTCTCTGGCAAGAATGAAGCCCTGGGTTCAATCCGCAGCACCGAAAAAAAATGCAGAACAGAGATTGTCCAGGGACTGAAAGAAGTGGAAAATGAGGAGTTAGTGCTTTAAAGGTAGTTTCCTGTTTGGGGTTGTTACCAGAAAAACTTGGGGTTTGCCTTTGGGGTTCTTCATCTCACTAACAAAAGAATTTTAAAATGCATTCAACAGGATGATGAAAAATCCTGCCAAAGCACAGTGTGATGACTCCTCAACACTTTGTGTTTAAGATCACCAAACTGCACGTGCTTATACGGTTAAAATGGCAAATTCCATGTGTCCTTAGCACATCTGAAAAAGCATTATTTAAAAAAAAAGCTTATTAGGGGTTGAGATATGGCTCAGTGGTAGAGGGCTTGTCTGGTATGCATAAGGCTGTTGGGAGATGTCCTTCTGTATGCTTCGAGTATGCGTTGCTTTTATTGGCTGATGAATAAAGCTGTTTCAGCCAATGGCCAGGAAAAATACAGGTAGGTGGGAAATCCAAACAAAGATGCAGAGAGAAAGAAGGCGGAGTTAGAGACGTCATGTAGCCCCTGAAGGAGTAATATACCAGAGCATCACAGGTAAGCCACAGCCTTGTGGCAATACAGAGATTATTAGAAACGGGTTACTTTAATTGTGAGAGCTAGTCAGTAATATGCCTGAGCCACTGGATAAACAATTGTAATTGATACTGAGCCTCTGAGTGATTATTTCATAAGGGGCTGCAGGAACCTGCAAGCAGGAAAGAAACTGGTCCAGGGGGACCAACGGGACAGAAAAAGTCAGCTACATAAGGCCTTGGTTCAACACCCCCACACAAAAACGACTAGTGCTGCACTGAAGGAGGCACTAATACAGCAGAGCAAACCTTAGAAAAGTATCAGCGGAAGACAAAGGCCCAGTTCACAGAGAGAAAGGCACAGAAGAAAAAAGTCATGAGCATCGCTCAATGTGAAACAGCTATTTCGTACCAGGGCCACCACATCCAGCTCCATCATGCAATCAAGAACAAGATGCCTGGCTAGTCAAATCTGCGAAAGAAATGCAGTTATTTCGAGAGTTTTCTACATACATACCATACCAGGCAGCACCCACCCTTCCTAAGACTGTGACTACAGCCAATCAGTCTGAAGAGAAACACACTTCCAAAACTTGGTTTCTCAGCCCCAAGTCTAGTGGCACTCAGAAGTACAAAGTTCAATTGTTAGCGCCCAGGGTACCGGGCTCACTCCCAGGTTTGTTTCAGACAGGCTCTCACCTAGATGCAGTATGATTATGATTGTGTCTCTAGCCTTGGAAACTACTTTGGGTAACTTCAGAGGACAACTTCTCCCTCTCACTGTATGGAATTCCCTCTCTAGCTTAACATCAGCAATGGCCTATTAACAGGATTTTTTTTCAGTATGTTTTTTCATTATTATTAAAAATTTCCACCTCCTCCCATTTTCCTCTCCTCCCCTCATTCCCCCTCCCCCTTCTTTTCCAGTCCAAAGAGCAGTCAGGGTTCCCTGCCCTGTGGGAAGTCCAAGGTCCTCAGGATTTTTTTTTAAATCATTTACCTTCATTCTCTGGAGACAAGCTTTTGGTTTGGTAAACAAAGCAAGTGGTTTCTACTCAAAAACTCACCTGAAAGGATATAACAGCCCCACTTTTCCCCAACAGGTCTGGAGAGGGTGTCATTTATAATGAACTAGTCAATGTTGTAGCAACTGCTTTCCCAAACCGGACATTGATTCATGAAAATGAGCACTAGGGACTCTGGGCAGCACAAACCCTCATAGCCCCAGGCAAGTGCTGATAGAAATGTACAAGGCACTGCGACAGTGGTATGCGGAAGGCGCAATTAGAGCAGCATTTAACCTAATCTATTGCTTATCAGAAAATGCTTAGCGTGGAATCAGACACGGGGCTGACAAGCAGCACAGGCCACTTAACTGTCCCCTCCGGCGATCACTCTCTCAGCCCTGAGTGTGGCAAATTAAAACAACTACGCATTGACTTTTTGCTTCTGTAAACATTAGAGGGTGATTGACGAGGACATCAGCCTGCACCCAGACTGCCTGTAACACCGCCCCTGCTTGCTTATTTGCTCTCTTTCCTGAGCGCATTCCTGCGGGACAGGGAAGAAAGCAGGCTCTGCCACTGGAGCTCACCTAGAGGGCCAGTGCCCTGCCGTGCACGTAAGTGGATCCAGAGGACTCTTAAAAATGGGGGTTTAAACAAGTTACTATCTATCACTTTCACAAACAGAAAAATATACTTCCAATTAGGAAATTTGTAAACTAGCATTTTATTGGTCTGCCATATATGCTGAAGGGAAGGATTCATCTGTTTCCTTTACCTCAAAACTGTAAGGAGTGGGAAAAAAGACACCCTGGGTAGCTGGCAAGGACCAGCAGGCAAAAGGAAGAATCAACCAGGAAGGCAGCCAGCAAGGATGGTTCTCTGAAGGTCGCAGAAGGACCAGGCATGCATCTTGCTCTAAAGCAGGCTACTTGCATCTTTTGGTGCAGAGAGGGGAAGGACAGTCCCATGATGCTGGGAACACTGGGTATCCACACAGTAAAGAATGGAGGTGGACGGTTACCTAGATACCATAAGCCAATATTAACTCAAAGTGGATCAAATACCTGCTGTAAACAGAAGGGCTAAGACTAGAAAACTCTTAATGAAAGAACAGAGCAAGTTGTGTGCTGCTGGATTGTGCAATTCTCAGTGGCGGCATCAAAAGCACAGGCAACAGATGAAAGGTGAACAAACTGGATCTCATCAAAATGTAAAAACCTTTCTTCTCATTGAGACACAAACAACACAGTATAGCAGCAACCCACAGAACAGGAGAACACACGTCAGTCATGTATCAGATAACGATGAATGCCACTTTCGCAACCTTGGCTTTAATGGCAGCAATCCTTGCCAAGTCCCCAAGGCTAATGTGCTGCCCCAAGGCTACGAGGTAAGTTTTCTACCGTGGGCAAGCACTTGGATTGAGATCAACCACATTTTACGTTAGTCACTCCCCTTCCATCTTTTTTTTTTNGAAAGAAGGTGTGCATCACAGCTCAGGACGAAGGATCAGGCGGTGTTTGTCAGCACCCACTCAATGCATCTGTCAGTAACACCCGCTCGGTCTGACGGGCTATTTGAATAAGGACTGGTGTTCCCACAAAAGTTAAGACGTTTTAGATGGTATTTGTTCAATGTATGGTACTTGTGTTCACACCCTTGTCTCAGCTTCGAACGCTTGAGTTATTCTTTTGGTCAACATAAAAGTCCCAAAGTGTTACTTAATGGGACACTCAATGATGATAGAAAAGGTCTACCTCTCCTCAATATTGTCGTCTCAATCCAAGGGCGGCTACTAAGTGCGCAGGTGAAAGGCGGCTGGCGTGACAAGAACTGGACATTTAATTAAAAGGTCAGAGCCCTGTGTGGCTGGGTCGCTACTGTCCGAGACAACAGGTCAAGGAGGACACGCGAAGGCAGGGGTTTCAGTGCTGGAGCCACTGACAGAAGTCCAACTTCATTGTACTCTGCTCTCTGCACTGCTATAACAAACTACCTGACACACACACACATAGTTATCTGGATCATAGCTCTGGAGGTTACGCAGATGAAAATCACAGCACAGATATCTGGCAAGGGCCTCGTGCTATGCCACTCCATGGCAGAGACAGAGGAGCAATTGCACCAGACTGTCTAGAGAATGGGGACAGGTTCCTTCTTTCGTCTGAAGCCCACTCCAGAGATAACTAACCTACTCCCACGATGAGAGCCCTAATCCATTCTTGACCGGATTAAGAAGTAGTCTAATCGTGTCTTAGTTCTGTTAGAGTGGAATGAAATGCCAACCTGAGTTTTCTAGGGGAATTCAAGCCACGGCATGTTCCACATGCTAGCTGTCACGTGTTCTCTCTCCAGCAGCCTGCTCACTCTAAGACAGGGTCAATCTTTGTCACTCTCCCTACCTCTAGTATTACAGGAAGGTATTTGTACCCAGTTTCTGAAAGAGACCTGCTAAAATCCTTGGAATCTCCTCAGAGAGAACTGTGGCTAGAGTCTTTCATTCTGATGAGGTGACTCTTAGTGGGGGCTCCCACCTTCAGGGTAGTGACTCCCTACCAGAAAGAGCAGCCCCCATTACAAGTTTGGAACTCAGAGGCTTGGAGCTGACGTTCTGTTCCCAAACCCCATCCCACCGCTCAGAACCCCTCACTGATGCAGCACTCCTGGGTAGAATTATTTCTAGAAAAGCAATAGTAGACAGAGCAGCTTATCTGTGAGCTGTCTGGAAAACTGCTAAGCCTAACATGAGGGTGCAGGAACCCCCAAATGTGTAACCAGCCATCCTGGGTGCTTGCCTCACAGCTGGAGTGTGAATGGAGCATGTGGGGGGATTGAGTCCTTAGACTATGGTGTCTGAGAGACTAGACGGTTAACTTGTGCCTGTATTAGACTGGATTGTAGGACATCTCACTGGTGTCAGAAAAAAGGAACTATCTCTCAGAACTCTGAGACCGTTGTTAGGATTAGACAAAAAGAGCTATGTCATGTGCTGCAGAGCAGAAGAGATTATCTCCCACGTTTGACTCTGAAACCAACATCAGCTAATTCAGAACGTCAATCATTAAGTTTATTGCAACGCCTGTGTACGGGCTCGTAACTCCTAGAAGCAATTCACCGCTTCGTCATTCACTTTCTGGTGTAGAGAGGAAAATTGACGAACACTCACACCTGTGGCAGTGAATCCCTTTCACAGCGAATCCCTTTCCTGAATTCAGATACTTAAAAATAATCCAAATTATAGAAATGGGAACTCAGGAACGAGGAAACAACCTGGAAATCATAATGTCCCTAGGACTAAAGAGTCACCCTTAAAAGACCCAGGTCCTGAGAAAACTCCCTTGGTCCTGTGGACCTGGCCACAGTGTGAGGGAGGGCAACACCTACAGGAGGCAGTAGGAGCAGGGCACAGATGGTACCTGTGGATACATTAACTCTTAGTGACTATTCCCTAAGCACCTTATCAGAAGGAAGAGACACATGGAGGCACACAACCCCGCAACAGTGCTGTGAACTCTGTTCCTTTCCTTCTCCAAGGCTGCAGAAGCTGGAACCCCCAACTGAGCAGAGATGAGAACTTCAGGAACACAGACCGTGTTAAATGAAGTCACAGTATGATGGATCCAGTCCCTGTAAGAAATCAAGTCAGAACTACCACTGTCTGCCTGCCTGCCTGCCTGCCTGCCTGCCCGCCC
>LOJH01005353.1:0-29864 GCA_001685095.1 Ellobius talpinus | reverse complement strand
GGGGAAGTCATCTTCTAACATGATGAGTGCATAAAGTATGGTCCTGCCCATACTAGCAGGCTCAGCAAACCTCCTGCTGTCTACAAAGTCATCATTTTACATTCTCAGGGAGGTTTCTAGAAAGAAAGGAACGAGCCATTCTAAGACCCAGGCACACAGACTTGCATAACATGAGTCCCTTTTGTCTAATGCTTTCTCATGATTTCTCTCTGTCCATCTTCTGCACAGCTATACCCCATTCCCTTTTATACATCCTATTTCCATTTGCCCTATACTTCCACATCTACCTCAGTTTATCCAGAAACCTGGAAAAGCCTCTGAGATGTTCAAATTCCAGTCCCTTTTCCCACAGAGCCTGCAGGAAGCGGGCTCTAGATTCATCCTTACCTAGTGGTCTCCACAACATCCTTCCTCAGCTGCTGCAGGTATTCTCGGCGTCTGCTGGGTAAGTCAAATTCCCAGGTGGGGAGATCCTTGTTGGGCAGGAAGCTGAGTTGTTTCTGGGGACTGAGGCTTCGTGTTCGACGAAAGTTATGAAGTCGCTCAGCCCTCTCTCTCCTGAGGGTCTCTATGGTCTTTTTCTGCCTGAAACAAAATGTGATTGATTCACCGAAGCTAGTCCTACATGGCCTTCACCCTGAATATCCCTGAGGGGAGCAAGGGCAGAGCTAACATCTTACTGTTAAGTTTCCTAAGACCCTGCTTTACCTTGCCCACCATCACCCTCCAGGTCTAGGACCCTTACCTGGTGTAGGGCTTCTCCCAAGAGGACATAGCAGGTTCTTGAGGAGCAAGCACCTCCCCTGTCCCACTCTGCAGCACCTTCAGCAGGGCATCTGTCTCCCCAAAGCCACGGTGCAGTTTTGCTTCTGTGAGTTCCACACTGAATGAGGGTTTCTGGACCCCAACTTGCAAAGGGATGTGCTCCAATCGGAGCCACTCAGGATCCGGGCTGTAGTCGTCAGGAGGTTGCAGGGGCCTTTGTGTTTGGTCTGCAGAACTGGAATCACACCTGACCCCTAGATTCTCACTGACATGCAGCCCTCCACAAGATTTATCCTGAACTCTATACCAGTTATAAAACTTGTTATGAACTGGGAGGTCCCTCAGGCTGTGATGCTGGAGATCAGGGGCCACACACACATGTGAACCAGGGTAGAGCAGCCCCACAGGTTGACAGGCCTGAAATGACTCTACAGTAGGCCTTTGAAGCCCTGTAGCATCAGAGACAGGACAAGGGCTCAGGGGCTGAAGACCTCTCCATGAAGAAGATAGATCCAGGCTGGGCTGTGGCTCCACTATAGACACTGAGCTCTCATCCCCATTTGCTGTCCTGCCCTGCCACTGACTTGGCCTCCTGCTGTCCTGTGGACCATGCACCATGGAAGCCACCTTCTCAGGTACAAAGCTGTCATCTAATTTCAGGCTCCTGTGTCTTGGAGGAGGAGATGGCAGTCTGCTTTGGTCTCCAGTGCTGCTCGTGGGCTGAAGCTGCTGAAGGGCCTGCCCTAAGAAACTAACTTGGAGACTAGAGTTCTGCTGTGGGCTGCATGGGGGGCTAGAATCAAGAACTAATTTCTCAGAACACTTTTCTAAGGGGCTGTTGCCTTCTCCATCCAGAGACCTAACTCTCTGAGAGACACCAGACTCATTAGTGGCTGGAGAATTATCCATTGGCGGTCTTGGGTTACCAACAGCAAGGTCAGGGCTGACGTTAATCTCCTGGAAGTCTTCAAGAGGATGAGCTGAGGGAGCTGATAGAGTCACACAGGCTAAGGGGTTGCTCAATTCCTGGGTGCTGGCACTAAATGTAAGGATTGGAGAGGAAGCCCTGTCCACCAGCATGACACTCGAGGGGCCCAGGTTCTTCTGGGTACTAGGCTCCTGGGTGAACTCTGAAGTACCAACTAAGAGCCCTGAGTGATGGGAGATGCTGGAACTGTTGACCACCATGGAAGATTCCTCTGGCTGCAGGCTGGGAGGTGAGGAAATATCAGTAGAAGCTGGAGGGCTCACAAAAGGAAGGTTCTGCCCAAGATGGCCTTTCTGAAACTTCAAGTGTGGTGAGGGCACAGGAGGGCTCTGTGGCTTATAGTGGGTACTTCCTTCATGGGGATCTGGGGATTCTGTTTCCTCTGCCCCTTTCTTCTGAAACACTTCTTGGACATCTCCCTTTTCTTGAACCACGGTTGTGATACCTGAGTCCATCACTTCAAGGATCACACTGACTTCCTGAGGCTTGACATCTCGGGCCTGGAAGGGCAGAGGAGGTAAGGCCAGGTCCGTCTGGATACCCTCATCAACAGTGGTCTGAGTAGAACCGTCCATCATGAGGGCCTGTGGGGCCTCATCTGGGGAGTTACTCTTGATGTTCTGCTCCTTTGGCTGAGAGAGACTCCCAAGAAGCTCGGAAGTGCTGTGCAGAAGCTGTGAGAGGTGAAGAGAAAGGTTGTGCATGCTGGTCCAGGAGGCCAGTTCAGAGTCTGACATTGTCCTGGCATCAGAATGAGCAGAGATATCAGTGCAACTCCAGTGGAGCCTGCTGCCCAGGGTCTGTGTTCCCTGCTCAAAGGTATTCATCCTGGCCTGCCCCACAGCACAGCCTGTCTCAGATGGGCAAAGCAGTACGACCTTATCTACTGCAGCTGTGGCACTCCCTCCAGCCAGAGGCCACTCACTCCTCAGACAGCCTCTCCTCTCAGAAGAGCCCTCGAATGGAGGTCTCGTGTCAGGATCCCAAGCTGAGGCAACTCCTTCAGATCTAGTCAAGATATGGGGCTTCTCCATGGCAAGTGAGGAATTCCCTATTTCCCAGCCTTCTTCTGAACTTTGGTCATTCTCAATATTGTTGTGCATGTTTGACTGATCCCCAGTTTTGGCATCAGTCCTTATATGGGAATGAAATGGGGATCTCTTGTTGTCCAGGGCACTATCCATGCAGGAACACTGAGCCATATTTGATGGTATTAGGCATTGGGGTTTCTGGCTACAAGAGTCATCAACTGCACTTCCAAACAAATACTGCTTCCAGCCAATATGCACAGGTGGACACCAGGGCAGGACATAGGAATTTATGTCACTAGAATCAAAGTGCAGTACTTCTTTGTCCACCTGAGAGTGCCAGTTCTCTGGCATACCCTGGACGCTCAGTTTATCTGTCTTTCCTTGATGGACCTGTTCCAAAGTACCAGGCATCCAGTTAGTCATAAAATCAGGGGTTGGCATACATGACACAGTAGATGTTGGATAAGGAGGAATGACAGGTTTCAGGGGCTCGTGTTCAGTGGGGCTATTGTTCAAGTTACATGAAGCTTTCTGATTGCAATCCTGAGTCTTTAGAGATGTTGGCAATGGCTTTTCTAAGGAATGGCCCCTGAGAAGGGGGCTCCACAATCTCTTTGGCCCCTGTGCATCTTCATCTGTCAGGGAAGGAGACTCCACACTCAAATTTAATTCTTGAAGAGATCGAGATGAGCTGATCATAGAGAATGGAGGCCTAGGGGAGTACCTGGAATGCTTAGTGCCAGAGAAGACTGCAATCACAGGGAGTGCGTGCCTGGGGCGGAGAGCCAGCCATTCCCTTCCAGAGTAGAGTTGACCAGGAGTCGAGACAGCAGGCTGTGATGTTTCAGTTTGCCCCAAGGGCAGAGAAGCTGAGCCTGCAAGGTCTGAAAACAAAGTCTGGGACACAGGAGACTTGGTTACAACTATCTCCTCTCTTTCACTATCTCTAGTATGAGAGCCATCAAAGCCACCTTCATTTGAAGATGTTAGATTTCTGACCTGGGCATGGTCTTTGCCACCTCCTGAAGCTTGCTCTCTTTGTTGCTCTTCCTCCTCCCATGAAGTCTCAATCTGAGGATGGCAGATTAACCTGTCTATAAAATTGGCTTGAGGACCCAAGCAGCTGTGACCCCTGACAGGTTGTGTCTTTCCTGAGCCGTGTCTGGTAGTATTTTCTAAATGTCCATACTGAGCTGCTATTACCAGTGTACCATCAACAGATCCTTCATTTAAATTTAGGGTATGTGGTCCCTGAGTCACTACAGGAGGTTCTGGCTTGGTTTGAGAGGCCTGTGCATTCTCCCCTACAGAGTTATCCCTCAAAGTTCTCAGTGGCTCAGAGTGTGTTCCTGCAGGAATGGTTGTATAAACATCCTTAGGGGCAATGGTGGTCTTCCCTGAAATGTTTTCCTCAGAACCTTCAACTGACCTTCCACCAGCAGCTACATGGGTGAGACCATTTGCCTTCACTTCTGAGGTGGATAGGGAATAGTGGCTTTGAGCTGGAGAGGAGACAGCAGCTGCAGTGGATGGGTTAGGGACATTGTTTACAGACCCAGGTTCTACATTAACATGCTTATGCTTGAGGTCATGTGCCAAAAACACCTGAGAGTCTTTGGGAAAGCTCTCTACTGTTCTGTCCACTTCACAGTCCCTATATGGAACTATGGAAGGTGAGTGGGCAGGATGTGGAGCAGCCTGAGGAGTTCCTTTCCTAAGGACACCGTCTCTATAACACGGCACAGTGGAGGCATGGGAGCAGCAGGCATGAACAGCAGTAGATTGAGAACCACTTAGTTGAGGAATTGTTCTGTTCTCTTCCTCCTCATAAGATGAGTCAAGTGGCCTGCTGCCTCTAGTTCTCCCCTCTAAGACAAGGCACTCTTTTGGGCACAGACATGGCGCCTCTTTTCTAACTACACTAAGATGCAGGCTAGGGATTTGATCTAGAAGTGGAGTTGACCTTGGATTCTTGTTGTCAGCCCCATGGGCTTCTGCCAGGTCAGAGTCAACATTTTTCCACTGGACAGGATGATACATGTGAGCTTCTGCTTCAGCCTTTTTAGGAGCCCCTGGTTGAACAGCACATGGCGTTGGACTTGCCTTAATTTCTTCTAAGCCAGTAGAAACATCTGAGCACTGGACATGGTCTTTCTTGGGCCCTGAAAGGCCTGTAGAATTATCAACATGACAGATCACAGACTGACATTCATAATGGAGTGCTTTTCCTTCCTGTGTGGTCACTAAGATTCTAACTGAGCCTCCTCCACATGTACAATCTAGACGTCTAGGTTCCTGATACTCTGGGATGCTGTCCTGACTACCAAAGGATATGCCCTCTGCAGTTTTCCATGCAGCTAACTGACTTTGCCCATGCAGAATCCTGCCAGGATCATCACAAGAAGTTTGAAAAGGTAAGACAGACACTTTCTCTGATCCCACCCTCCCATCCTGCTCTACAGCTGGTATAGAAAGAAGCCTGTCTGAGGCCAAAGGATCAACAAAGGACAGTGTTCTGGATGTTTCTTTCTTTGTCTCTGTGACTTCAGAAGACTCAGACTGTCCACTTGCTCCACAAAACTGTCTTGACTCTCTAGTACAATGTCTTTTTTCTGGACCTGGGATTATGAGAGAGGAAGCCAGCAAATGATGCCCTGGTCCTCTGTCAGTTTCAAGGCTGTGCAGATGCTGAAAGTTCCCTGCACTGGGAAGCATGGCTTGCACTTCCTTCTCAGCATCCAAGAGGTCTGCAGACACAGCAGCTGGAGATGCCATATGCAGTCCTCGGGCTTCATTTTCATTCCTGGTGCTTCCCCACCCTAACTTAACCATTTGCTCCGGAGGCCTACCAGCAGCCTCTGAAAAACACCCTTCTTGTGAAGTCTCATAAGGAAGGACTGTCTCTTCAGTCACGAAGTCATTAAACTGCTTCCTCTGTGCTTTTGCCTGTCTGATCTCTGCCAAGATAGCCAGGCATATGGATGCATGTATAGAGGAGTCAGGTAGCAGTGGAGGCTCTGGATTGGGTGCCCTCGGTAGAGACAAAGATGTTGAGCTAGCAGGCTGCTGATCTTCGGACTTCTCTTCCTTCTGCCTTTCCTCCTCACCCTGGTCACTATCTTCCTGTAGGAGGAAACTGACCCTCTTTTCAGCCTGCCTTGAGACCCTGTCCAAGGAACTGTTTTTTATTTCTTTTTGTACAGTTGCCTCAGATTCAGAACCCAAACCTTCCTGGATAGTCAAGCCTGTTGAAGTGACTCTGAAGTCCCCTCTCTGGTCTTCTTGGGGGCTAGTGCTTTCTGTTATCCAGTCCTCTGTCTCTAGTAGAATGCTCTCTGGTATAACTGACTGATCATTAGCTCTCATGACTGTGGGCGTCACAGATTCACACCAGGCAGTGTGTGCAGCTGAAGCATTCCCTATACCACTTCCCTGTGGGCTACTGCTTCTGGCTCCTCCACTGTAATCCTGATGCCCTACTCCAGTTGCCAAGGAACTTCTATTAATTTTCATCATTGTAGGCTCTAACATGTACTCAAATGAAGAGATGCCTTTGGTATCAGAGGCATGCAAACAGCTTCTTGGTAAGCTTGGAAAATCCAAGGGTTGGATACCACTCAGTTCTCTATCAGGAGGAGTTGCAGAGAAGCCTGTCTGATTATGGAATGGAGAGACAGTTTCCTGGCTGAAAAATGTACCCTTACAATCCTGGCTTGGAGCTGAAAGTTTTTGGATCAGTGAGACCAAAGTCTCTTGCAGGTTCCCTCCCTTTTCCATGGCCAATTCTTCAATTCTCCTGTGGGCTTTTGCATCCTCCAACTCTGAATCACTTGGGAGTTCAACAGTTTGGCTTTCTTGAACACTTCCCATAGTCTCTGGTTCCTTGAAACTTTCCAAGGTCCAAGCCCGGTCTTGGAAGTCTGATGATGCTTTTAGCAGCTCATCATCCTTCTCAGGAGAGCTCTCTACACTGGGCTGCAATGGCAGAGCTCTAGCTAACACGTTCATTCTCTTTGAGTGAAAGGAAATGTTGCTAGGCTCTCTGAGAGCTATGTCCTTCTCCAAAGAATCACACATGTCCCTTGCATGCCCATCTACTCCAGGTGGTGGGTGTGAGTGTTCACTCTCAGACTTCCCCTTTTGTGCATGTCTCCTTGATCTAAAGGGGCTTCCTATGCTTTTCTGGACCTGGGCATTATTACTGATAGCATTGTTACCCTCCATTTCCCTACCTTCACTGTCTCCAAAGATACCATCCTCAATCTGTATTGGAAAAGATGGCTGATTCTCAAAGAATGAATGTTTTCCAGAACTTCTTGGCATCAGACCATGGTCAGCCCTCTCCTTGTCCTGGAGATCCTGGAGCATAAACTCTGTACTTGGCATTTGAGAAGCATGAAGCTGCTGCTTCTGTTTGGATTCAATTTCTAAGATGCCAGTTTCCAGCTGCATTACACTCCTGATCAGCCTAGCCATTTCGTTGGCACTGTTAACTCTCTTATTCTGTCTCTCTCCCAAAGGTTCTTCTTTGGACTTTATTTCTTGTGATTGCCCATGAGCCTTGCATTCTCTAGGTTTTCTTTCCTGAGAGCACATGGCTAGATGGCACCTTTCACAGGTGTACTGGGTTCCTGGAAGACTAAACTCTTCTTGGATGTCTTTGGAAATCACCTCCCTGAGAAGCACTGTTTCATTCCTCCCTTCCCACCTGTGAGGTAGGCTCCCACCTCCTGTCATGATCACAGGGCTGCTTACTCGACTGTGCAGCGATCTGGACTTCAAAGGAAGAGCAGTTTCCTCAGGTACGACCTTCTCGAGGTCTAAATTGGTGATCTTACCAATGAAGTCAGACCTGGCTCCAGATGAAGACTGGCTGTGAACAGCACAGGTCTGGATCTGTGGTGGGAGTGGGCTCCGCTCTTCCCCACTTGCCTTGGAATCACAGATGAAGAGCAAAGTCTTTGACTCAGAGCCATCAAAGGCAACACTGCAGTGATGCCAGGCAGAGGCCCCTCCTTCTTCCTCGTGGACTGAGAGGCTGCACTTTTTATTTAAAATTTCAAGTTGATTTCCACATTCACAAACTTTGAGGCTGGTAGAAGGGAGATGATGTCTGTTCTGAGCAAAAAAACAGTAAGCAGAATCGTGGTTCCCTTCCTTTCTCGTATTTCTAGAGCATTGCTCCAGTTCTTCAGTAACTTCTGTGTTCAGATGAGTTGGCCTCCTTGTCACCTGCTGAGATGCGTCAATCTTAGAATTCTGGCCTTGTGACAACTTGGGTAAATTATTCCTCCAGTTAGCTTTCTGGAGGACCTGATAGCTATGACCAAGGCCCCAGGCTTCCCTGGGGGGTGGGGATGGCACCCGGGCTTCCCTGCAGGCTGGAATCTCTAAGGCAGTTTCTGTCAGGGCATCCCTGCTTTTGGTTACATAAAATGTTTCCAAGGAAGGTGGCTGCAGAGAAGATGGGAAAGGACTCCAGGGAGCAGAGTGCAGGAAGAGCTCTGGACCTGATGGGAAAGTACGAGAAGCATCTGTATGTGTTCCATCTGCTTCCTTAGCATGCTTCTGAGAATCTGCCTTCTCCTCCAGCAGTGGCTGCTGATGGCTGTTGTGACTTAGTCTTGGCTGAATAACAGTGCTTTTCTCGAGAAGAGTCCCATCTTGGGGCCAATGGTCTGCTTTGGTATGTAAGATATCATGATTGTGATAAGCCTTCTTCTGAAAGAAATACTGCCCAGAGGAAGTTATCAGCCCAGGTTTCCTGCTACCCTGAAGGCACCCTTCCAAGCTAGTCTGTTTGACTTCCCATGCTTCTGTCATATAATTTGGTGTCTTATTTCCTGCTGTACAGGTCTGTGCATTTATAGATCCAGAAGTCAGTGATTCTAGGTCTGCCGAGTATGCCCCATTATAACTCCCTTTCTCAATGGTACTGAAGAGATCAGAAGCACTTTCTAAGTTGCCACTCAAACTGTCATGCTCTTTCTCTGCTCTTAAATGCCTGATTTTTGATATGTGGACTGGAAAGTAGCTGAAATCTAAATTTTTAGATACCCCAGTGTCAACTGGCAACTGAGTATCTACTTTATCAGAAGCTTCTGCTAGGGAGCTAGACTCCTCCTCCAGGCAGGAGAAAGCTGGCCTGGGCTCTCCCACAGCTTCCAAAGTAGAATTAGAGAGTTCAAGGAGATACTTCTGCTGAAGGGCAGCCCAATCTTTCTCGTGAATACTACCTTCATGAGCCAGTGAGGTGGCAGAGGAAGCCAGCACACTTGATGTGTCAGAATTGTGCGACTCTTCAGAGATGCCCTGGTAGGTCATGTCAGGAATTTCTTTGTCCTGGAAGACACCATCAGCTCCTGGCTGAAGGAACCTTTGACTTCTACAACCTGAGGGCTTGGATATATCAGAAGCAGCGGTTATGTACAAACCTGAACTACAGGGTGGCTTAGTACTGCCTTGGGGTAGTTTGTAGCTAGGTGACAGGACTGTACCTGGTGGCTTTACTTCTTCGATATTTAGCCTGTATCTAGGCATCTCATCATGGGGCTGAATTTCATGTACATCAGGACTTGGACATAAAGAATGTACAGTCGCTGAGGGGCTGCTGGGATTGACCTTAGAGTCACAAGAAAACCATGAATCCACCGATACCAGGGGGCTCTCTCTCGTAAGCTGCATGCCTTGGAGAGAGTTGGCTTGTTCAGGGAGTTCACAGTGGGGCTGGAACTCAGGATCAAGGTAAAATGAATTGCTCTTTGTCAGGAAGGCATTAGGCCTGACTCCTGTTCTGTGGTTGATAGGGCTAGGCGTGCATGTTGCCTCCTGGTCTACTGCAGGTAGGGCGGCCTTGTGCAGGTGCCAAAAAGTCTCTGTAGGCATCTCATCAGCAGAACCAAGGAAAGGTTCCTCTTGCCTATCTTCTCCCAGTTCTTCAGCATCAGTCAGGCTGTCCAGGGAAAAGCTCCTTTGTGCTTGACCACATAAGGTACTGTCTGAGGGCTTCCAGGGGTGTCTCATAGAGACTGAAATTCTGGCCCTTGAATGCCCATGGTTCATGGTGGAATATTCATCCCCTGAGTCTTTGGGGGGGCTGTGGTACCCTTTCTCAACAAGTGAATCCTCAGATATTTGACTATTGTCACTTTCAGAGTTCTCTCGAGCTGGAAGATGCCATGTTCCCTGAAGGTCCTCTGGCTTCAGCCGCTCCTTTGGGACTTTGGCATAGACATAAGAGAGAGAATCCACTGAGTAACTGCTATCAGTGTCAGATAAATCATTGTCCTTCTCTCTTACACAATCCCTTATAGGTCTGGAATCTGTGCAGAAAGCCAGCGTGTCTGGATCCCCTGTGTTAGGTTGTCTTTTTAAAGAACCGCCGTGAGGTGAACGAGAGAACTTTTTGGCACTATCTCTGGCCCTAGCTGCCAGCACCCTCTGATGTTTTTTTGATGCCCTGCTTGGAGGTGTTGGTTTGGATTCTGTCTGAAAAGTCGTGATTACTTTCCCATGCCCAGCTGCTTGCTCGGATCCACTGAGATAAGTAGAATGGGCAGTAGTTTCCTTGGGAGTTTTGTAGGTTCTACAGCTCCCCTCTTTTTGCCGTCCAGTTTTTGTGTTGCCAGCGGCTTCTAGTCCCTTAGCCCTTCTGGTCTGTGCAGCAGGGGTGTGGGTCCTTGAACCATCTCTTGACTTTAGCTTCTTAGTTACTAGGTCCTGGGAAGACATCTGACAGGACTGCTTACTCAATGACTCGATTTCCTGGCTACTGACAGTCTCATGGTTCACAGTGAGACAGGTGCCTTGGGTAGAGACTCCCTTCCTGGTTGAGGCTCCCCTGGCAGGATAGCGCCTCCAGCCTGGTGGATGGAAGCTGTTCCTGCCCAGGCAACCTGCTCTTGGAGGGTAAGCAGTAGCCTGGGGAATGCAATCTGCTGACAGGGTTTTTTCTGGTATTTGGTGAATTGGGTCAGGAACAGGTGGTGACATGGTGGAAGGATCCCGGTTCATGAAAGCACTGTGGGAAATAAGGAAAGCCATCTCAGAAAAGTAATGTCCCCTATCAACATAAGGAATATGGCATTCCACTTAGTTGGCTCTGAAAGAGGATGGAAAGCAGGCCAATGTCACTCACTGTGTCCTACAGTCCTCTGCTCAATACATATAAAAGCAGACTGTTGACAACAGAACCCTGGCTTTCAGAATTCTCAGATGCATACTGTCACTCAACCCCCGCCCTCAACTGCTTTATCTTAGGAAAAGGTTTAAATGAATTCTATTTTAAGCAGTTGTCCATGTGAGGAAAGCAGGAACAATTGTAATCCTATAAAGACTCAAGCGGATAGATCTAAGAGGTGGTACCATCTACAGAACTCACCCACTCTGCACACTAATAAGAAACAGGAAAGAATGACTATAGGGACTTCAAAAACTTAACAGTAGGTGGCAGTATATAAATCCAATTAGATCTTGATTTGAAAATCCAATTCACATTTGAAGCATCTTGAGAAAATGGAGTGTGACTCAGGTTTAGATTCTATCAAGCTATCAACCTTGATCTTGGTAGATATGATTTGGTAGGTATGACAGAATATATTTTTAGAGGTACATACTTAAAGAAATGGTGTTAAAATTACATGATGTTGCTTTAAATACTTTGGAAGACAGGATGGTAGGACTAGAAATGAATGTAGTACATCTTTATAATTGCTGGAAATAGGTGCTGCATAAGTCTCTCAACTTTGTCCATGTTTAAAGTTTTCCCATAATAAAAAATTGATTTTTCTGCCCAGTTTTTTAAAGAACAAAGAGGTGAGCAAGCATAACAGCAACAGACATTGTGTAATCTTCTGAGCGAGGCCAAGGATACACAGAGCAAGACATGGGCCTCTATTCCAAGAAATCTGGGAGATAATATGCTTCTCACCCTGTGACAGCAGACAGGGAGTGAGGAGCAGAGGAGGCATATCCAGACAGGAGCCTGGGAGTCATGTGTCAGTTCAGGGAGGAGGCAGCCTGTGAGATCAAGGAAGCCTGTGGAGGTAGGACATAGAGGAAACTGCATCTGGACAGTCTAGGTCTAAAACATACATGAAAATGAGGCAAGCTCCTTTAAAAGAAGAAATGAGCTGGGAGCAAGAATGGCTCTGCAAGGACAAGAAACAGCCTGACTATGAAAAGATATGCAGACAGAGGAAAGAAGCCTCACACATGAAGAAGCCCTGGGGAGTAAAGAACACTGCCTGGACAGCTGGGTTAACTCCAGCTCCTGGTGCACATCACTGGTACCTGTGTAGCCGGGACAGGCGTTGGCTGTAGAGACTTTGGAGGCTTAGAGAGCTGCAAGTTGTCCATCTGCTTCTATGCTGAGAACCTGAGCATGAAGTGTTAGAGCTGGAGACCCAACTTGGGGCCTTGGAGGCACCATCATCTGGGAGCCAAAAGAGTGCCCTGAGCTGCTCCAGTCTTCTCTGGGTCTCTAGCAGCCTCCGCTTCTTAATAATTCTCTCCAGCTGGAAAGAGACCTTTTTCTGCCTGATGGTCCACACTGCAGCCTGAGAAATGTGTTTCCGCCAGTGCTGCAGCTGCAGCACCCTCCTCTGGCTTTGAACCAGTGGGGATGGTAGAGTCTGAGGATCTGTTGGAAGCCAAGCATCAGGTGCCACAAAGGCCTCAAGTTCTTTCTCTTCTCCACTGTTGTCTTCTTGCTGTGCCTCCTGTAAGCTGGCTAGCCAGGTCTCTTCTCTGAGTAGCCACTGCTGGTCTGGGAACCAAAAATACCCAGAGAGAAGGTCAGCACTTTCTGCCTATAGCTGCCTAGACTCAGACATCTCCAGCCATGGCAGGAGCTGTGAGGAGTGGAATGGATTTGATAGAGTGTTGTGGCAAGTGAGAGCTATAGGGCCTCCCTACTGAAGGGGAAGGAAAGGGAAGATGTGTAGGCCTCAATGTAACAGTGGACAAGTGGGGCGGTGGAAATGCACAGACAAGTGTGCCACTGGAGGGAGTCAGCAGAAGGTGCATCATTCTGAGGGGCCATAGAGCAGTCCATTTGCTTATTTCCAACCCCCTTGTGTGAGCTTCTGGTCTCTAAAAGAAGGGAGAGAACACCTAGTACAAAAAATTCCATTTTATCACAAAGACAACAAAAGCCAGAATACATAAGTTTGGCAGCATGTAAACTGAACTGAAGAAGGCAGGCGAAGCAGACACCTTAGACAAAGGCACCTACTGTCTTTTATCTGCTGACTGTTATGTGTCTGGTCCAATTCTGGGTCCTTCTGAACGCTACTCTGCCCTTCTACAGCCTGTTGCCTGAGATCCTCCACATAACATTGCTGTTGCTCAGTCTGGGCTCTGCGGGAGATCTCGCCATTTCTTGATGTCTGCTGGTCCTTGTCACACTCCTCTTCCAGCACTTTCCTGTGACAAAAGGTCCAGGGTCACCTAAGCAAATCAAACTCAGAACAAATGGGTGGGAGACTTAAGTCCCTCTGAGTGTACTCCTGAATTCAACAAGGTAGAAAGAGCTTCAGACATCTGGCAACTTGGAACAAACAGGTGTGTTGTCATGGGCTGCTCATGAAGTCAGAGAACAGGAACAGAGAAGAGTCATCAGACTATCATATTCTTAGATTTGTGGGTTTAGCAGAAACCCAAATTCACTTTCATAAGGAAATTATGAGAGTAAAACAGATGTTTTTGTTGTTTATATTTTGTTTGTTTTGTTTTGAGACAGAGTAACCCTATGTAGCCCTAACTGTCTGGGAACTCACTATATGGAGCAAGCTAGGCTTGAACTCACCGAGTTCCATCTGCCTCTGCCTCCTGAATGCTGGGATTAAAGGCAAGTTCAACCACCTAGTTCATAAGGAAATCGTAAGAGTTAAAGGCACAAAAAGCCAAGTGTGGTTAACCCTAATATTCTGGTTGCATAGGCAGAAGAATTATGAGTTTGAAGTTAGTTTTCCTGTCTCAAAAATAAATAAGTAAAATAAAAGATAGCTAAATTAAGAAGCTCTGTATAGACTGGAGAGATGGCTTAGTGGATAAAGCATTTGTCATGTGAATATGAGGACCAGGGTTTGGATCCCAGAATACATATAAAAGCCAAGCAAGCATGGTAGCTATCTGGAATGGAATCCCAGCACTTGGAAGGCAGAGGATTCCCCAGTACAAGTTGGCTAGTCTAGAATTGGCAAGCTTTGGTGTCAGTGAGAGACCCTGCCTTAATAAATAGAATGGAACCATTGAGAGACGCTGATGTCAACTTTAGGCCTACACACACACTTCATATGTGTACATTCATGAATACACATACAGAAGCACATTGTCCTTTAAAAATGAAAGAACTGAAAGAATTAAGGGTTTCTACTAAAATTCCCCCAGGAAATACAGAAAAAAACTTCAGAAATACTGGGAAGAAAAACTGTTAACCCAAAACATTGTGTACATATATTTACATATATGTAATATGTGTGCTTGTATTACGACTCCAAACCTGAGCCACAGTAATGGCTGAATTATAAACACAAACCCATCAGTGAGGCCTAGATAAACCCAGCTAAAACCCATAGAACATCAGATCCAAGAAGCAGAGTAGGGATCCATATATTCTGAATCCCTTGGGGTTACTCAGTTTTCTTCCCTGGGTGTTTCCCCAGTTCTCAGATTTACAACTTGCTTTTTTGTAGGAGAGCGCTCATTCCTTCTGGGGAAGCAGCAGCTGTAGCAATTCTGCATGGGGCTGCAAGGGAGACTGCAGGATGACACAGTGTAATTACCCAAGCTGCCACACAGCCTCAGCCAGAAGGATGCCTCTGCTAAGCACATTTTTCAAGTTCCCTGGGTAGGTAAAAAAAGAAAATAACTATGCTACATGTCTGGATGTGGTACCAAAACCAAGTTCTCATTACTGGGTAGTCAAGGACCTATATCTAACAATGGTTGCCTTTCATCTTAGGTAACTCCAGCATCCCTAGATACTGCCTGGTCACCACCTACTTGCTAGGACTCTACTGTACCCTCTGCTCTCTCTGGCAGTTGTCCTCTGCTATCTCAGGGCCTCACAGTCTGCAGCAGGATTTAGCAGTGGTTACTATTATTGTAGCAGCAGTGAGAGCTTCTTCTGGGATCTAGACATTTAAAGGTAAGTGCCACATCCCCCAACTCCAAATGAGAAATGCAAAGAGCACAAAATTCCTTCCTGGTCCAGATCACTACTACAAGGAGAAAATGGCCAATTCCCTCCAGTTTAGAAAAAGCTCTGGCCCTCTGAAATGCTCCTCCAGGAATAAACCAGGGACAGCAGCCTAGGATGAGGGCAGCCCTGGAGCCAAGCCCAGGTAAGAGTAGAAGGAAAGACTGCCCACAAATCCAGACTGGGTCATGCATTTTCCTCTGTCAGTTCCACCCCCTGGCCCTTTTGCCCAATCACTAGCTTGGGAGCCATACCACCTAACAAGGGCTGGCACCAGATACTGGCTACAGTAGATGGATAGGCCCAGCACAACCTATAGGCCCTCAAGCTGGTGCTGAAAGGTAGGGGCAGTCCATGTGAGAGGCTTTGATTCTGAAGCCCTTCACTGTCCTCGGATAAAGAGCATCTTCCTTCTTAGTGTTGATGAAAGATCATGTCAGTGCCCATGTAGTTGAGGATCCTAAAGATTTAAAAGGTAGGAGGAGACTATAGAGCACTCTGGGGAGGACAGTGAGCTGCCTGAGACAAGAGGACAAGGAAGAAAGGAAAGCAGCTTTCCTGGAGCCTCACAGTCACTGGGGCCATGGGAATGTGGGTATGTCCATTCAACTCCTTTGGTTCTCATCACAGGATCCCTGGAAGGGGATAGCCACACTCTTAATTTAGAGGTAAGGAAACAGGGTCAGAGAGTAAGTGACTGGCCTGAGATCACACAGCCTTTGTGTGGCAGGGCCAGGTGTCAGTCTGTTTGCCCAATTCCAATGCACCTTTTCTGTATCCAGAGCTCTTTACGTTGCAGTATTGTTCCCGATAAACTCTGCACTTTGAGAAAAACCAGGTGTTCATTCTGTCTTCCTAACAGAAACCTTACCCAAAACAAAGTCTCCTTCATAGCTTCCCCACAAAACAGGAAATCCTCTCTGAGAAAACAAGAACTTTGGCCTTAGATCCTAATTCTTCTTGGCCTGGATATCTTTGACAGCTTTTCCAACTTGCCCTTTACTCCACAGGACCCCAAGACCTAGTATCACACTCCCTTAAACCTCTGCTGTAGCAAAGTTCAACCTGTGAGTAATCTGTGAGGGTGCACTGCTCACCCCCACCCTAGTCCAACAGCTCCTACCATCGTGTCAGACCCAAGACTGTCTTCATCTGCTATTGATTGTTCCTGACCAGAAGAAAGAGAGGTCAAGGACCACAAGAACCTGCTGTCAATCCTGACTTGGAGGTGCTTGGTGTTCTTGCTAGTGATCTCACTGGTACCAAGTCCTCTGCTGAACTTTCCTACAGTTAGATATGATGGTGACGGTACAGGTCAGTCTAGCTAAAAGGAACAACAGAGCTTCTAGAGGCAAACCCAAGAAGAAGATTCTGTATAAGAAGGATAATGAACTGGAAAACCAGCTGCTGTCAGTTGCATATAAAACTAATTCAAGAGTTCAAAGTTTATCACAAAGCAGGTGAAGCAGGAGCAAGAACAAAATCTCAAGATGCTTTCTTATTGTCCTCATAGGCCCTGCTCTCTCATATGCACAGCTATGCATTGTTGGTTATGAGAGAATAAAGAAGAAATTAATTTTTTTTACAATCCAGAGGAAGCCATATAATCTGGAAGCTAACAGAAATATGTAGTATGAGCTCACGCACCGGGATTTAAAGGGAACTGTGGGGAAGTGAGACTTAGAGCAGTACCAAAGATGTCTGCTAACACCTCCCAGTTAGATTTTGTCAGCAGGGGAGATGAAATACCAAGCAGGAAGCAAATGAAGGCCATGGCTACCTGAGTTACAAACTTGGCATTCAGTTCAGCATTTTCAGACTACTCATGGTCAGTTTTTCATTGCTGTAGCAAACACTTGAGAGAAAAAGCTTGAGAAAAGGATTCATCTTAGCCTACTAGTTCAGAGGTACCACACCTCCACAGCTTGGGCATGAGCATCACTGTGGGGGATGGTGCAGAGCGGCTCACCTCATGGTCAATGGGAAGTAGAGAGGGGAATGGAGGGGGATGTGGAGAACGATGCACCCCCAAGAATGCACCTCCAGTAACCTACTTCCTCCGGCTTTACCCTACCTCCCAAAGGTTCCGGAACCTCAAAGGGTATGCCACAAGATGGAGCCTGCGGGGAACCTTTCATTTTCAAGCCATAATACTTAAGTCAGTCCAGACCAGATGTGATCAGACCTTCGTTGTTAACAAACCCTTCCCGGTTCCATTCCGTTATGGACTAAGAAGCAAAGCCAGGAGACTCCCCTGGTACAAGCAGCAGATTCTCACCTCTCCTTCCAAAGAACAGGACAGAGACCCAGTCTTGAGGCAGTGACATCTCCGTCCAAGTCCAACCATTCCAAAGAGCAACTGCTGCCAAGAGCCTCTCCAACCTGGGATAAGGAAAAAGCAGTGAGCCTAATGGAGCATGTGGAAGCTTCCCTAACAGCCACTCAGAAATCACAGCCAGGCTTACCTTAAGCCTGTTGTGCCGCAGCAAAGCAGCCTCAGCTGGGTGGTTAAATCGGAACTTCTGTGCTTTCCCCAGGGTGATGACAGCTCCTTTGACACACAGACAAGAGTTCAGTCCATGATTGTGCTCTGAGTACATACTGTGAGATAAACTAATGCCTACAACAAGGTGATAATTTTGCTAAGTTGATATGTATTGATTATATATCTTGCAATTACAATCAGATAAACAGCAGGACAAGTTTCAGGTAGCATAGTCAGAGAAACTTCATGAAGAGGCAGACTATGAGTTCAGTTTCAGAGAACAGGATTTGAATGGATTAGTACTAGAGGCATACTGACACCAAGTCTTTATAGCACACTAAGAACTTCAAAAAACAAACAAAAAAACAGACTTCATCCAATCCTGCCTTATGCTCCCATTATCTCAGATGGAGAAACTGATGCTCAGATAAACAAGCACAAATTTCCACGAGTCATTCTCTACTCTTGGGTCCTAGAAGAAGGAGGATTATATTAAGTCTTCAGGTCTCAGTGCAGAGGTTGAGTAACACATGACTGAAGCTTGCTTTATTGAGCTCTGTGGGGTCCTGAGATTGAAGATGTCCATTATTCATCCAGATATACACAGGGAGGTAGACAGTCCTACCTTGAGTCAGACGGCAGGAAGCAGTGACCTCTCGGCCATTGACTGTACAGCGTGCCCCTTGGGTAGGCCGGAGAATGACCACCCCACAAGTGCTAGTGATTGTGCAGTGGTCCCTCTCAATCCATTGGCCCTGAAGGACTAAAGAGGTGTGGGGGAGGGGTAACTTGAGTGGGGAAACCATTCAGGAGAATGACTCTTCCAGTTTTTACAAGATCCAACCCAACAGCTGACAAGGAAAGAATACCCACCACCTGAAACTACCCAGAGCTCAAAGTCTTCTCCCTAGATAAGCCTCCTCCTTCCAACTTCCAGACCCAAAAGCTAGCAGCAGAAAGAGAAGCAGACCCTTAATGCTTCAGAGACTCATTTTCTCTCCAAAACCAGTAGTAAACTTTTCAGGCACAAATGTTGCCTGTGTGTCAGACTACCTACCTATGTCCTGTTCCTGGTCTGAATCAATCCTTCCTATTTTTGTTGTCCCCTCCTGTGGGGAGGAAAGAGAGGACATTTCACAAAGAATACACAGAGACACAGCCCTGCCCTCAGAGCACAGTCCACACTCATGTGTAATCAGGGCCTTCCCATGCCCATCTCAGCATTGTCAGAACCATTCCCAACTTCAGTCTGGGCTGTCCTGCCTTCCATCCACTCGCTCTGCAGTCCAGGAGTACACAGCACTGACTATGTGCAAAGCCCAGCAAGTGCTGACAAACTCTGAAGTCAGGGAATAGATACAGCTGTTGGTCAGAAATTCTCCAGTAAAAGGAAGGGACAGACATATACTTTATTCTCATAGCAGCTAAGGTTAGTGTGGCCTGTGTTTGATCCAGGAGACTCAGAGACTTTCTATGAGACTTATGAATTGTTACCTTCTTGCTTTGCAGAGGAAGCATAACAGATGCCAAATTCTATGAAGGGTAAAGCACAAATAAGGTGAGATGCCTCTAGAGTCAAAAGGAACTGGAAGAGAGTAGAAGAAAGCACAGGCAACCAGTGTTAATACAAGTAAACCACTGAATTAGCAGAAGACTAGGGCCTTTGGGCCCCAGGATTATGACAAATCTACTATAGACCATACAATCTATTAGGGCAGAGATGCTAACTTGAAGGCCCATTGTCACCATTTCTTAAGTAAACATTTGCTATGTCCCAGGTATTATGCTGAACATTTTGTGGACATCTTTTTTGTTTGCTTGCTAGGTTTTTTTTGTTGTTTTTTTTTTTTTAATGTTTTTTGAGACAGGGTCTCTCTGTGTGGTCCTGGCTGTCCTGGAACTCACTCTGTAGACCAGGCTGGCCTCNACCAGGCTGGCCTCAAACTCACAAAGATCCACTTGCCTCTGCCTCCCAAGTGCTGGAATTAAAGGAATGCACCACTACCACCCAGTTTTTGCTTGCTTTTTGAGCCAGTAACCACTGTGTATCTTGGGCTGGCTTTGAACTCTCACCTTCCTGCCTCAGCCTCCCAAGGGCTGGGATCACTAACATTTACAATTATGCTAGGCTGTATTTAATACTTTAACACTCCAAATGCTGGTATTACTATTTCTATTTGTTTGTCTGTCTGTTTTGTTTTGTATTCCAAGACAGGGTTTCTCTGTGTGTAGCCCTGGCTCTTCTGGACTTCACTCTGTAGACCAGGCTGGCCTTGAACTCACAGAGATCCATCTGCCTGCTTCTACCTCCACAGTGCTGGGATTAAAGGCGTGCGCCACCACTGCTCCACTTACTGTATCCTTATAGGCCAGAAATCTGAAGCTCATAAGGGAGTAAATTGCCTAGAAAACCCATTTGCTAAGTACATTGCTACAGCTCAGGTCTCTGAATCCCCAGCCCATGTTATTTTAGCCTCACCATAACACTGCCCTAAGTGGGAGGTTTTCTAAGTGACTGAAATCACCACTAGGCCACACTTTCAGGAACAAGAACAGGGAGACATTGTAGGTTTCCCAAGACAACATGTGAGAAGAATCCTCGGAGCAATGAAGTTCTGGTTTGCCCTACGCCCCTCTACCGCTCCTCCCTGAATACATGTCAATAGTTGCCAGCCTCTACCAACACGGCCCAAGGAGGAGTATGATGGCTGATCTTGGTTGTCGACTTAACTATATCTGGAAACAACCAAAACCCCAGCAGCTGGGCACAGGGTTTTAGGATCCAGCCAAGGAAATTCTTCTTTGAGGTGAGAAGACCCACCCTGTGGTGGTTTGAATGAGAATGGTACCCACATTATCATTTTGAATGCTGAGCCCCCAGTTAGTGGAACTGTTAGGGAAGGATTAAGAAGTATGGACTTGTCAGAGGAGGTATATCATTGGGTTTTGAGGTTTTAAAAGCTCACACCAGGCCCAGTCTTTCACTTTCTCAACTTTGCAACTTTTAGATCAGATGTGAGCTCTCGGCTACTGCCCCAGTGCCATGCCTATCTGCCTGCCTGCTGCCTGATGGTCATGGACTAACCCTCTGAAAACATAAGCCCCCAAATAAATGATTTCTTTAATAAGTTGCCTTGGTCATGGTGTCTCTTCAGAGCAACAGAGTAATAACTAAGACACACTCTAAATCTGGGCCACGGGCTGGAGAGATGGCTCGGAGGTTGAGAGCACTGTCTGCTCTTTCAGAGGTCCTGAGTTCAATTCCCAGCAACCACATGATGGCTCCCAACCATCTATAATGGGATCTGGTGCCCTTTTCTGGCCTGCAGACACACATGCAAACAGAATAATACTGAATACATAATAAATAAAATCTTAAAAAAAAATCTGGGCCACACCTTCTAGTGTCAGCCTGTATCAAGGGACATGGAAAGAAGCTCCTTGGCTTTTTGCTTGCTTGTCCTCACTCCTGCTGGCAAGTCCATCTGCTCTGCTGCTAAGGCATTCCTTCCCTGGTGTTACAACCTACTTCTTCAGGATTCCAATGGAGACTTAAGACCAGATGAGTCCCTGTGGACTGAACAACTACTGGATTCTTACTGGGAGGCTGCCACTGTTAGACCAGCTGGACCACTACCTGTAAGCCACTCTAATAAATTCCCCCTCCACACTCCCATTTTAACAGTTTTATTTCTCTGAAGAACCCTAACTAATACAATAGGTTAAAACTCTTGTTAATTCAGGGACTCTTGACGGTAGAGTACATTCTCCCCAAAAGGATAAGGGCCACATAATATTGTGAAACTATGACAGAAAGGTGATGAGCTCTCAGATAACAAGCACTTTGGTAGCCCTTTGTCTGCTCTTCTTTCACCTCTTTCCGCAGGCAGTTACTTACACAAAGGCATCACAAGGTACCAGCCCTCTCTGCTCTATCCACTCTTCCTGTCCCACCAAGGAGCTTTCCAAGGTGGCCCAAGAGAAAACTCCTGGCAGTGTATTACCAAGGGATTAGTTTCAGGTCTGTGACCAAGTGAGCAACTAAATAAAAATGTAAAGACTCTTCGATCACTATTATTGTATAGTTATTTAAGCCACAATCAAAACAAATCATAAAAATAATATGGGGATGGGGCTGAAGAGATGGCTCAGTGATTAAGAGCACTGGCTGCTGTTTTTTTCAGAGGACCTAAGTTCAACTCTCAGCACCCACATGGTAGCTCACAACTGTCTGTTTACTCCCGTACCAGATGATCCAATGTCCCCACATTGCCTCTGTGAGCATCGGGCACACACAGGCTACACAGACATACAAGAAAAACACCCATAAAATAAAAAAACAAAACAAGAACAAAAAAGAATATGGGTCCATAAAGTACAGAAATGCCAGAATTAAAAATTAACTAAAATGGCGCTTCACTGGTTTACTGATACACCAAGGAGCAGGGAGGCTCTGAACTCACTAAATAGGAATTAACAACCACTGCCTCCAGGTCTAAAATTCAAACGTAGCCATGGCTCTTAACCCTCTGCTGCTACCACAAGCTTTCCCACCTCACATCTCACTTCCTCTCTTCACTCCAGATTCCATCAGTGATTCAGAAAAGTTCCACCCAGATGGTGACATTTTAACAGATCTGGTCTCTCCTGATCCCTAATCTCTCCCTATGGTTCTGAATGATGGAAAGATCTAATTAGTTTCTGGTATTTAGATGTGTTAAGGTAAATTAGGCAAGAACTTTTGCCTGAAGCATTTCACCGAGACAATGTAAGTAAAATGCAAAGCACACCAGAAAGTAAATTACTTGAGCTTTCCACCTGAGATGCTCAAAGGGCTTACGTATCCCATGCACACCGAGAAGCTTGGCTAACATCTTTCCAAATATCCCAGACAAACAGCCTGATTCCTCCAGAGATGGCAGCAACACACATATACCCTACTTGTATTTGTTCTTTTAAAAAATCTTCTGTAGACATTAATGAGAACAGAATTGAAGCTTCTGTGAGTACAGGACTGTTGGTCATGTGAAATGTGTTCTGCCATCCACAGGACTGTCCTCAAACAAAGATTATTGTTGAAGGGGATAGGCAGGTTGTCAACTCTTCAAATTATCCATTTGGAAATGATGGCTGGCCAGGGCTCTTATTTGGAGACTTTTACTTGACTTTTTCTAGATGAATGCTTATCATCACTCCCTTACCACCCGTTCCTTAGACCCTCCCTCATGCATTCTGCTTCCTCTGTCTTTCTCCCCTCTTCTTCTCTAGGAAGTGCTGTGTTGGAGATGGGAGTGGGTGGAGGGGAGGCATTTGTTCTTGTTGATTCCCAGATTGAATGAAATAAAGTGTGAGAAGAAAACATTCTAGTCTCTTGAATTTGCCCATGTTTAAGCAACCTGTATTTGTAGTTTAGAAGTTCTGACATTGTCTTCTTCAGAAATAAACTGGCCTCAGACTCAAAGGAGCTTCCTGGGTCACCTTCCTGAGCAGCAGGGACTGCAGGCACATGGTACTCTTCTCAGCTTATACTAATTATATTTCTGACGTTAGGATTCTGCTCTCCTTATTGCACTCCTGTGCTCCAGGAAGCCAGAAAAGCAATGTAAGAGGTTCCATTCTTACCTTAACATGAAGAAATTCAGGCACAGAAATAAGCGAGTTACAGAAAAGCATCGGCAGCAGTTGAAAACAAATAATCATTCTGATCTCTGGCTTCCTATAGCCATTTACACAAACCCAAACAAACACCACCTTGTGGCTAGATCAGATTCCTGAGCACAAGTCCCAAGGCAGCTCTGAGCCCTTGGTCTGATCCCTAAGAACATGGCTATGATGTCAGTTTTCCTCCCTTCACTTTGGGCCAGTGCTCAGGAAGGGGGAGCTGCACCAGCCTCCTCACCTTGAGGTGATAAAGCACGACACCTGTGCTGAGCACATCGTCTTCCAAAGCCATCAGGTGTGGCAGGCTGGAGTGGATGACCACCCGAGCCCTCCTCCTGTTGATGTCCACACCGTAATGCTCCATGATTGCCTGCCAGTCATTCCACTTCTGCATCCACTCTCGAGCCAGCTGATCCATCTGGAGAGGTACAAGAGATGACAGACTCCCTGTGTAGGGAGCAGACTGAAGTCCACTCTCACCTGTTGCCCAGTCTTTCATTCCTCATGATCCCTAGAGAGGCCCCTGTACCTTCTCATCTGTGAGTGCTTCATGTGTTTTAAGCTTTCTTCAATAAGCAAGTATTACTTTCAGAAATGGAAGCTCCTTCAATAAATGCTTACATTTTTCTTCAATGAGCATACATTGTTCTTTTAACTAGAAAAAAATGAATGTGTCATGGTTTGGACATGAAATGCCTCACAGGCTCCTGTTTTAAAGGCTTTGTCCCCAGCTGGTGTCATTGTTTTGGGAGGTGATGGAAACTTAGTAGGTGGGACCTAATTGGAGGAGGTAGGTCACAGGAAGTATGCCTTGGAAAGATGTACCATGTCCCTGGCTCCTTCCTGCCTCCCTTCCCATGTCCCAATTGCTATGAAGTAATTACTTTGTTGCATTATGTTCCCTTACCACAGGCTTGCAGCAATGGGCCAGCAACTATGGATTATGGAAACCTATAATCTGTGAAAACTCAAAGCCTGTATGTGATTGGATGTGTGCACTTCTTCCACTTCCATTGTTCAGTCATGTGTTCTGTGTGTGCGTGTGTATGCACAGGTGTGACTACATGCAGAAGCCAGAGAGGTCACTGGGTAATCCTATTCTACCTGGCTTTTTACATGGGTTCTGTGGAACTGAACTCAGGTCCTCATATTTGTACAGCAAGATTTCTTACCCACTGAGCAATGCCCTCAGCCCCAAACTAACCTTTCTTCCTCTCAGGTAGCTCTAACTCACAGCAACAGAAACCTAACACAAAATGTTATTTCAATTAATTGATGCTTCTCAGACATCAATACTTACTTACAATTACCCCTTCTGCATCATTTTTCCTTTTGTTTGATTTTTTGAGATAGTGTTCTCTGTGTTGCCCTGGCTGTCCTGGAACTCATTCTGTAGACCAGGCTGGACTTGAACCCAGAGATCCACTTGCCTCTGCCTCAAGTGCTGGGATCAAAGGTGGGTGCCACTGCCCATCTCTGCTTCTTATTCTTATGTCCTCCATTTTCAGGATTCCTCCTATGACCTAACATTTCTTCCCATATATGTAGCACCTTGAGTTACATTAAGTCTGCACCTGGCTCAAAGGTACACAAAGCACTGAGAGGAATCCTCACAGGCTGTATGGAACTTGACTGAAGACATGTAATAATAAAATTGCAGCAATAAATGATAAAGTACTGAATAATTACTAAATGCTAGGAACACAGGTTTCATTTCTTTTTTCTGCTCATATTCAGTCTCATTCATCTTGTCCTGTTCCTCTCCACTCTTGTGGGTCCCTCAGAGTTTTAAAAGTAAATGTATCAAAGCTTAGAGTCCTTAGGTTAAGGACTGAGGGACATGAGGGAACCATGTTAAATTCAAGGTCTTTGCTTCCTTTTGCTAGAAACTGAAATGTATGCAGAAGACTTATCCTGGGAATAGAAGAACTAAAAACACTCAGAAAAAAAATAGATTTAGGAAAGCAATTTTCTCATAAGGGAAATACTTAGGAAAATACACAAACTTCAGATACAAGTATTTAAAATATTCTAGCAAAATTATTTAAATTTTTCATTAATGGCTTTCACCTTCTTTTCACAACTCTCCTTGATGAACCTGTCTTTCCTACAGCACGAGTCCACTCTATCACTCTCCTATTCCACAGCTTTGCTTCTGTCATCTCCCCTCATGCAAAGTGCCCATCTCCCTCTCTATCAGTCTTTCAAATTCTAGTTCAAACCTATTCTCTGCCTTCCAGCGTCGGACAGCTGCTCCAGAAATGACAGGTATAATGATTTCTTCCTTATCAGACACCTCATGAAGCACAGCAACCTGTGTATCCAAGTGGCCTGTAGCCACCTGAGTAAAGACTCTTGTATCCTTTGAACCTTCACTCGAAGTGCTCAATCTGTGAATACGTGCTAGTTATCTGACTAGAAAATTTACTAGGTTTGCTGACTAGAAAATCATTTTTTCAGCTGGGCGGTGGTGGTGCACTCGGGAGGCAGAGGCAGGTGGATCTCTGTGAGTTCGGGGCCAGCCTGGTCTACAGAGCTAGTTCCAGGATAGGCTCCAAAGCTACAGAGAACCCTGTATCAAAAAAAGAAAAAAAATGAATTTTTCTAGGCTACTCACACTATCCAAAAGAAGCTGTCATGAGCCTGAGAAAATAAATACAAAGAAAGCCATTTACCATCAACTAACTCAAGCCTCAATGGGAAGAAAAATGATCTTGAACTAGACAGAGCCTCTCTGCCCCACCAAGGGGAGTACACCTAGATGAGGAATACCTGGAGAGATCAAACTTATTTCCAGGATACTGGAAAGTTCAACTGGGTCCACTCAACACACCCACCTTCAGATCATTCCGGAGGACCGCCTCCTTCGGACTTTCATCCAGTTCATCATTTAATGAGCAGATGTTCCTCTGTACAGAGAAGGGGGGGTCAGTTCTGATGTTTTCTTGGTATCAACTACAAATAAGCTCCATCATTACACTTGAGAAGGATAAAGTATAGATAAAAGTATAGACTTCACCACCAAAATTAGAAATAAGTCAGGAGCATTTAGTATTTGGGCTCATATGAATACAAAGGAGGAGAATTAAAATAAATTTTTCTCTAGGACCCAATTCCCCATATCTGTCTCCACAGAGAGCAAGGCCAGTAAGGCCAATGTTATCTAGACATGAGATGATACAAGGAGAAGGCATCCAGCTCATCTGAAGCTGCACAGAAAAGTCAGGGACATCCTTCTGCCTTTGTCCCATCCCTGACAACAACATGAAGAGAGGGCTCAGTCGGTGGAAGCACTTGCTCTGCAAGCCCAGCTACCTGAGTCAAAAATCAGAACCCATCGTGGACGGAGAGAACCAACCTGAAAAGTTGTCCTCTGACCTCTACATGCATATGTGCACCCCTGGTCACACAAACACACAATAACATAAAACTTGAACACATGGAGTATGACAAGCTCCAGGTGTTCAAGGGACAAGACCATCCATCATTAGAATATGGAAGAGTATTGGCTGCCACATACCAGTTCAAAGCTCAGCAGCATGGCTTTCAGCCTTTCAATCTCCTCCCTGAGTTCTCGGATGAGTTTCACGCTCGCATCCTGAAACAAAGAGAACTCAGTCACCACTGGCTCATACTAGGTCCCAAATTGCTGAGAAGTGCTAGTTGGAGAAGTGTTATTCTTTGGGAGTGACTTCTCAAAGTATAATCACAGGACCTACAGTATTAGCTTCATCCAAGAACTTGTAATAAATGCAAACTCTGGCCCCACCCCAGAAAGCAATTTTTGAGGGTTGGGGCTCAACCATGTCTCACAAACTAGTCAGGTGTTTCTTTTGCATATGAGCTTTGAAAATCATCAAAGATTATTTAGAGCAGGCCAAGGAAGCTCATAAATGCTAATCTTCCTATATGATGACTAAATCTGATATATGCCTAATCATACTGCCTTCAAAAACAGCCCCTAGGTGCTTTAGGTATTTCTGTTCCCCAGCTGTGACTCCTGCCCTGAAACTTTTCACTGAATCTCCAAGAGGTAAGAAACATTTGCAATGTTCCTATCATTACTCAGTTTTCGAAACAACAATTTCTTCCTACTCCCAGTTTAATCCAAAAGAGAAGTCAACTGCAATTTATATAATAAAACTCAGGCACAATTATCACTATCAATTAAAAATAAAAGCATCAAACAGAAGCTTCCAAATGACCTTTTTAGAGTGACAATCATACACTAGGACTCTTAAGAGGAATGGCTGTGAAGAAATGACTAAAAGAAGTTATTCATAAAATTATTTGTTGATAACAGTAGAGAGATCAGTGGAAGGCAGAGACTACATTGGGAGAAAAGAGCATCATTTGCAGAATACAAGTCTGGATGAAAACGATGCTCATTAGTGTTTTGTCAACTTGACACAAGCCAGTCACCTGGTAAACTGGAACTATCAGCCTGGCCTATAGGTAATCCTGTGGGAGTGTTTTCTTGCTTAATGATTGATGGGGAGGGTCAAGCTGACTGTAGACAGTGCCACTTCTAGGTAGTTGGTCCTAGGCTGTATAAAAAAAATCAAGGTGAATGAGCCATGGAGGAAAAGCCAGCAAGCAGAGTTGCTCCAAGTTCCTGTTTCAGCTTCCCGAGATGATGGACTGTAATCTGTATGCTGTGGATAACCCTTTGGTGGAGTTCTGAAAAAGACATGCCCCATAAGTCATAGACATTTGAATATTTGGTCCTTAGTTGGTGGCTGTTTGGGGAAGACTAGGAGGTGTAGCCTTGCTAGAGGAAATGTGTCACTTTGAGTGGGTTTTGAGGTTTCGATGCCATTTCTAGCTAGCTCTCTCTGCCTCCTGCAAGAGACTGAGATGTAAGCTCTTCATCTACTCCACCATCATGAACACTAACCCTCTGGGATCATAAGCCCCAAATAAACCCTTCCTTCTGTAAGTTGCCTTGGTCATGGTGTTGACCACAGTGACAGAAGAATGACAGATGCACCTTTTCTCCCAGGTTGCTCTTCTTCAATGTTTTACCACAACAGAGAAGAAGCTAACTATGACAAATGAGAAAGAAACAGAGAAAACAATAAGGAGAACTTCAAACTGTGTCAGACAAGGACGTCCCATGAAGGCCTTACCTCATTCACCTGTGGCCTGTTGATGATGTTTTTGGCGTTGGATGCATATCTCAGCGTACTCATGGTCTCACTGTAGCTGGTGTGTGCAGGGGACACAGCTGAGGTAGAAGGACAGAGCTGAGAAATACACTGATGGGCCCTTCCATCCCAGCTCTTATTTCTTCTTTTTATTTAGTTTTTAGAGACAGGGTTTCTCTGTGTAACAGCCCTGGCTGTCCTGGAACTAGCTCTTGTAAACCAGGCTGGCCTCTAACTCACAGCTGGCTCAGCTCTTACTTCTTGTCTTACTGCTAATGTCTTCACTGCATGAGACACTCTTGAGAGACTGAGGAACGTTAGGGGTCAGTACATTTTCTAGGCCCAATACTAGCTCCAAACAGAAGCAGATCCAGCATCCCACTTACTGGCAACCATGATGGTCCTGGAGTTGCCTCCAAGGCTTTCCTTCAGTAGCCATGTCAGTACAGAGTCCCGGTATGGGATGTAAGACTGCCTCCTCACAGACGCCCCTCCACTGCTGGTCCCAGACGTAGTGCTAGGAATCCCACTGTCACCCCCACTGCTGGCTGCACTGCTGAGGCTCTGGCAGCTGCTGAACACTTGGGAGTTCTGGGCTTGATAGATTAAAAACAAAACAAAACAGAAGTAGAATACAGAAGGAATTATGGAGTAAATACACACACACAAAATGACTGCAGAACATAGAGTGAGTATCATACTCTTTCTGCACGTGATAGGAGGCTTTAAGTTTGAATTTACATAAGACTTTGGACTCAGGATATGGACTGTTTCAACGTGATTCTAGAATGATGGTCACTTGTATTCTAAAACCACCAGGTTTTCATGCTCAAACCAAAAAGTAACCTTATCAAAAAATAATCTTGTGTTACCCTATTTTGACAAGATGCAAATACTATGAGTTATCCCAAAGTCTCCCTCCCCACTCCAATTACTCCAAGTCCATCAGTAAAATACCTAAAGTGGAGATGACAATTCCCAGAGTCACAAGGGACTTGTTGATATTGGCACCTTCAGTAATCCGGTCCTTGCAGTAACTGGGATCTGCTCTCTCACTAAAACAAACCAATAAAAGTAAAAAATATAGCAAACGGGACACTATCCTACAATGTTTTGGGAGTATCATTTTTGTAATAGACCCATAGAATCAGTTTCCCTTATGTAACTCTTTCCTGTGTCATTATCCTCAAAACTTTTTCTTCTTTCTGGATGCAAGCAGAAGCAGATCCAGCATCCCACTTCCTGGCAACTACGATGGTCTGCAGTCGTCTCCGAGGCTCTCCTTCAGCAGTCAGGTCAGCAGAGTCCCAGTAGGGGATGTAAGACCATTAGACTAACTGCCTCCACACAGGCCCCCTCTGGAAATCTTGCTAGTCATTTTTTTTTGAGGGGGAACTGCCAGAGTACCTGAGGCCAAACAATGCCCATCTACAGTACTGATGATAGCAGTCTCTCACAGGTAAAGATGTCCATCTATCTACGGTACTGATGATAGCAGTCTCTCACAGGTAAAGATGTCCATCTGTCTACGGTACTGATGATAGCAGTCTCTCACAGGTAAAGATGTCCATCTATCTACGGTACT